>CATIWO010037660.1:0-12484 GCA_949673435.1 Macaranga tanarius
ATATTGGATAGAAATTTGAAAGGAATTTTTTAAAAGAACAAATATTTCTATTTTATTTTCAGGAAAAAAATTCAAAATTTCATGAGCACCAGAAAATTATATCTAGCAATAACTCAGCTTAAATAACTTAAATCAATCCAAATTTTTATATTTTAAAAAATGGGCACTGATTGAATTTATTATCAAATGATAGGAAAATGGTATATTTGTCAGAAAACCATTGTCTTAGATGATAAATATGTGTGTGCATATATATATATATAATTGAATAACATAAGAATATGAAATAATATATACAGGCAAATACCGTTGTTTAAGGTTAGAAACCTGATTAAGGGTTTTAAGGCATAAAACCGTTAAGATATCGCACACTAATTTACAAAAAAAAAATTGAAATTTTTTTATTTTTTAACTTCTAATATTTACATCGGAGACAATATAATTATATGAGTCATTTAAGTAATGTGTGTCTATCGATAGACGTACTGTAAATGTGTCGTACACCTTTACCCTTACTTTTTTTTATCAAGTGATCTACTTATGTATTGTTAGCCATGAGGCTACATATAGCAACTAATCTATACATTTTTTATCAAGTGATCTACTTATGCATTGTTAGCCAAGAGGCTACATATAGCAACCAATCTATATATATGTAAAGCTAACAATAAACCAATAGTCTTGATAAGAGAATAAGAGAATACATTCAGTTAAGAAATAATTAATAAATGTAATTGTTAACAAAATTAATAAATATAATTATCAATTAATGAAAATTATTATCTACACCTTATATGTTACATCAAACTTATTCACACAATCAATCTCATATTGATTACAAATATGAAATTTAAGTGAATTTATATTTCAATTGAATATTTACAGCACCTAATAGATTGAACTTTTAGATTGATAAAAGTTTTATTGATATATTTTTAATTTATTTTTTTCACATGATATCATTGTTAGCTCCTAGTCTTAGGAATCAAAGTACACTTTATTCTTGCACAATCATACTTATTCAATTTTTTTTACCACATAATTTAGACTATTACGCCATATGTAAAATTCGATAACATAAATTTTAAGATGTGTTAAAATTAAGTATGTTAAGCTTTTAGGTTGTTTTCACAAAATTGAATTCATAATATATATTATATATATTGGATAAAAGTGAAGTAGACAATTTTTTTTTTTGTAATTAAATGAAATATTTATCAAGTGTAAAGACTAAAAATACTTAATCGTAGATAATTTTTTTAAATAATTTATATCTATATATAAAGTTTGTTGGGTTAAGTTATCAATCTTTGTACATATATGTTAACGTGGCGTATAATCATGCTTTCTTCGTAGATATATCAACCTAAAAAAGCTGAGGACACAAAGAGCTCCATCGACAAGTATATAAAGCAGGTAGTTGCAAACTGATAAACTGCCTATTCCTCCATTAGAGAGAACGGTCAATCCAAACTCTGCTACATAAATTAAACCATAATACTCTCAGCTCTTCAAGAAACAAAAACAAGAAAAAAAAAAGAGCAAAAACCCTTCATTTTTAGACCTATAATCATAGCCAGCCAATTAAAGATTCATCAACAACAACAACAACAACAACAACAACTTGAAACACTATAACCCAGATATGGATTCTGTTGTTTCAGAGCTTGAAGGAACTCTTTTGAAAGATCCTGACCCTTTTTCTTACTTCATGTTAATAGCATTTGAAGCTTCAGGTTTGCTTCGTTTTGCATTGTTGCTGATTCTATGGCCAGTGATTTGCTTGCTAGACATTTCAGGAATGGAAGATTATGGTCTAAAGCTAATGATCTTTGTTTCTACGGCCGGCATTCGTGAATCGGAGATTGAAGTCGTGGCAAGAGCTGTTTTGCCTAAGTTTTTTATGGATGATATTAACATGGAGGCATGGAGTGTGTTTAGTAGCTATGACAAAAGAGTTGTTGTCACTAAAATGCCTAGAATTATGGCAGAAAGGTTCGCCAAGGAGCATTTGAGAGCTGATGAGGTTGTTGGAAGTGAACTTATGGTGAACAGATTCGGATTCGCTACAGGTTTTGTTAAAAATGTTAATACTGATTCTTTTATCTCCAGCCGAGTTGCTAAGCTGTTCATTGATGAAAAGCCTGCATTAGGATTGGGAAGGATCACTTCATGTTCTTCATTCTTTTCTTTGTGCAAGGTGAGTATTATATTTGCTTGAATGAAACAATACTGACATCACTTTGATGAACTAGGTAATTAGTAACTTCAATTATATGATGCAAAAAAACAATAATCAACTAGTCTAACACTACAACAATATACACTTACAACTATAAAATTTAGCCATAGATCGATATAAAAATTATGGCTAAATATAGTTTATAACCACGAAAATTATAACTCTATAGATAATTACACAAGCTAAAAATAAATTAGCCACATGCATTAAAAGTTATACAACAAAGTAGTTAACTATAAAGTTTAAAAATACTATAAAAGTTAACGTTTGATGTTTTTGGCATTTGATAGCTATATAGATTTTGCTGAATGGACCATATAAAGAGATAAAACTCTATTTTTTTATGTTCTATAACCTTGAGTACCATTAAGCTAAATACAAGCTAAAAATAAATTAGCCACATGCATTAAAAGTTATATAGCGAAGTAGTTAACTACAAAGTTTAAAAATTCTATAAAAGTTAAAGTTTAATGTTTTTGGTATTTAATAGTTATATAGATTTTGCTGAATAGACCATATAAAGAGACAAAACTCTATTTTCTTTGTTCTATAACCTTGAGTACCATTAAGCTAAAACTTATTAGTTTATTTTGTCTAAACAGGAGCAAATGCACACACCATTCATCACCAACGAGAACCAACACGTCCATCAACTAATTCGGCCTCTCCCAGTAATTTTCCATGACGGCCGCCTTGTCAAGCGACCAACGCCATCGACAGCTCTCCTGATCATCTTATGGATTCCACTAGGCATCATACTTGCATTTATTCGAATCATGGTGGGAATAATGCTGCCAATGTGGGCTAAACCCTACTTATCTCGACTATTTGGTGGTAAAGTCACAGTCAAGGGCATGCCACCACCACCACCAAGTGATGGCAAAAGCGGTGTCTTATTTGTATGCACTCACCGCACTCTAATGGACCCTGTAATCTTGTCCACAGTACTTAAACGCAAGATCCCTGCAGTCACATACTCAATTTCAAGATTATCAGAAATTTTATCACCCATCCCAACCGTTCGATTAACAAGAATTCGTGAAGTTGATGCAGAGAAGATCAAGCGAGAGCTCGCTAGAGGTGATCTAGTGGTGTGTCCAGAAGGAACAACATGTAGAGAACCATTTTTACTACGATTCAGTGCACTTTTCGCAGAATTAACGGATCGGATCGTGCCGGTAGCCATGAACTACCGGGTAGGGTTTTTTCATGCAACTACAGCTAGAGGGTGGAAGGGTCTTGACCCTATCTTCTTCTTCATGAACCCTAGACCAGTATATGAAGTAACATTCTTGAACCAGTTGCCAGTGGAAGCTACATGCTCGTCTGGTAAGAGCCCACATGATGTTGCAAATTATGTTCAAAGAATCTTAGCGACTACGTTAGGGTTTGAGTGCACAAATTTTACTAGAAAAGATAAGTACAGGGTTCTTGCAGGAAATGATGGAACTGTGTCTTATACTTCTTTTCTTGATCAGATCAAGAAAGTGGTGAGCACTTTAAGCCCTTTTTTCACTGATTAAAAGATTATTAATTAGTTAATTATGAAAAAATAGTAAAGTTGCTTTTTTTTTTTGTTATATTTGTTTAAAGGGTTGTTTTTTTTTTCTTTTGGTTCTGTAAATTAATGGCTGAATATTTGTATTCTTTTTTATTTTTTGAAACATTTTTTATGAAATTGTTGATTAATAATGCAAGAGGATGATCACTAATGCTCAATTATTATTATTGCTAATCCAAGTTGTCATGAGGCAGCTCTTGACCCTTGCAATTGGTTGTCACTTGTAGTTTGATCCAGAGTTTTTACTGTCTTGTTACATTTGTTGTTCTAAGCTAATAAAAATCTTGGTTCCTAAGTTTGCCAAGAAAATAAAACTTTGGCTTATATATATATATATATATATATATTGTGTGATACCAAAGTTGCCACAAAATAGGCTAGTGTATAAAATTATTTATCAAATGTCATCTTACAGAAGACAAATCCTTCTCACTTGCAATTTGATTGAAGAATGATATCAAATTGAACTCACCATATTTAAAAATGAAAAATAGCATCAGAATTGAAGTATCAAAAATATAAATTGAATCTTAAGTAGTCAAACCATAAAGAGTCTTTTTAAAATATAAAAGCTCACGGGACATGAAAAAAACATATCCCATAGAAAAGTTCTTATATAGTAAACTGAATTTATGTGAATCCACAGTCATATTCATATATATAGTGAGATTTTGAAAAACAAAATATATTTGTATTTGTATGAATCTAAGATAAATTCAATTTGAGTTATAATTTCACATATCACACACACATATAGTCCCAAACATCCCAAATGTGCTACTCTTATCATTTGCACAAATTAGCTTTGATTTCATTGCAATAAAGTTTAGAGTACTCCCAAAACTGTGAGATAATCAATTTCAACTATTAATCAGAACGTATTAATATAGAAAATGAAAAGAGAAGAAGAAATTATTTGGTTCTAAACTTCCAACAGTTGCACAACATATTGAGATATATAGCAAGAAAAGGATGCATTGTTTCGGATTTAAATTTAGGTTCAAAAGCTATCACTGACGTTTTACCAAATACATCCCCCAAAATTATCATTTTCAACAAAATTTGAATTGATAAAATAAGGCCATGTTTCATGAGTTCAAGAAGCCTACATTAGGAGAAATTATAGAGCGATCCAGGTCTTCCAACTCACTCTGCTGGTGGAAGACTAATCCAATAAAATCAAAACATTTGGATGAAGTGATAAAAATTTTAATAATAAATTAAAAAATAGATTCCTATAAACTTATTTTAAAAAAACTTTCTCACTCTCCCACATTCTTAACTTATTTTTTTTTTAATTACTTTACCCAAATGTTTTAATTTTATTGGATAGGTCTTCCAACGCAGCAGTGTGAGTTGGAAAACCTGGATCACTCTAAAATTTCTTCTACATTTGAGAAATAAAAAAGAAGGAAATAAAAATTAGTAACATTGACGCATAAAAAATATTGCATCATGATCATTTTCTTTTACAATTAACTATTTTATATTTAATATTCAATATATTAATAATTTTATTAATTAAGTAACATACTTTTAAAAAATCAACTTTGTTATGTATTCAATAATTAATTAATATATTCAAAAAATATATAAAATGCTTTATAATTATTAATTACAGAAAAAATAACAAAACTAAATTACCAAGCAAAAACAAATTCTATCATAATTGATGCAAAAAAAAAAATATTAGAATTTTTTTAGATTATAGATTTTTTATAATCACTTATTGAATTAAATAAAATAATAAAATTTACCTTGTATTTTATTTTTATATAATAGTTTAATGTTTTCAAATTTATATATGTAATTATCTTTGAATATATTAATTTCAAATATACTGAATTTTATAAATTTAATAAATTGATATTTCAAACATTTGATATTTTTTTAACATATTAATTACTAAAAGATACAATACTTATGGTGAGCATGGTTCGGTTAACCAAACCATAGAACAAAATTTTAAACAAAACCACATTATTTGATTTTTTAATATCTATAATTATAACCAAATCATTTATATTGGTTATCTAATTAATTGGTTAACCAATTAAACCAGTTTAATTATTTTGATTTTTAATTTTTTATTTATAACAATTTTTATTGAATGTAGTATTAAATTTACAATAAAAATTATACGCTTCTTGCTTAAAAATTGTAAAGAAAAAAATTATCCATAAACCTCTTATTATATTATAAAAAGAAAAAATTACATTTGTAATCATTAAATTATTTCAAATTTATTTTTTTACTAATTAATAGAATATTTTTATATGAATTTTAAATGATAAAAAGTTTTATATTTTATCACTATATATATATATATACCATTATCAAGGTATAAAATTTTTTTAACTCATATTTTATATATATGGTCAGGTCGATTAACTGCGGTTTTCTAAAATTAAAAACATAAACCATTATTTATCAAAGTGATTTTAAAATCCAAACCAAAACTCAACTTATTAGTTCGATTAACATATTTTTCAGATTAATTTTCCGATTATTAGTCGGCGGATCAATTTTTCAATTTTATTTACTCACCCTCAATGCCAAACAATGTTCCTTCTCCTTTCTTGTTATATATGTCATGAATTGGAAAGTTGGGAGTTGTCAACTATATCCCATCTGAAACTATACATTCCATTATATATATACCATTGACCAAAATAATTTGATTTTCAATTCTAGCATCTAGCTTGTTTAGGTGACCTTCTAGAGATGGATATAGATATATGTATTTAATATGATGCAATATACCGATTTTACATCATTTAACGTGCATGAGAATTTTGCCTTCATTCATGAGTTTGGTCATGGTGTATAGGTTAGAATTCAACTTTTTGATATGTATATATACTTTTATTTTATTTTTTTTCCTTGTTTGGTGAGGTTAGATTTTGATAATTTGATTTTCTTGCACAGAAAAACTGCAACAGCCAATTAGTAAAGTCTCTTTGGTTGTTAAGCCTCCCTATTGTGTATTAATTAAAAGCTATCCACTCTCTTAAGATGGTCTATTGATCTTAGCACATCCATTTAATTATACTTTTATGTGTTTATAATATTAATTTCTTTTTCTTTTTTATCATTTATTTATTTAAAAAATAGGTAGAATTTTTTTTTTATCGTAAAAATAGTTATATGTTAGAAACACTAGATTTAAAGCTAAGTTATGTGACTGCATGATTTGGACCAAGCCGTACCTAAAAAATTACTTCAAGGAATTTGTTTCTTTCTTTTTCAAATATGTGTTTTTTTAAAGGAAAAAATTAAAAAATAATAAGATGATGAGTATTCAAGGCAAATTATTAGTCAAAGGATGAGAAGATAAATTAAGTTGAAATATAAACTTGAGATTTTCAAAGTTCTATAGAGATATCAATGAAGATTATTTAATGCCTAGTCTAGTACCCACAATTGATTTTTTTTTTTTTTTTTTTGTATGCATGACATTGAGTGAGCTGATTATGAGAAGAGCATAGAATCAAAATCTATAACTAAAAAAAGATGTAAATCTCTTTTCCAAGTCAAAATTATTTCAATATACATATTAAAAGATCCTAAACTTTGGTGGGTATGATATTTCAATTAATCTATGTGTAAGCATATATACATTTTTATGAACACATCTAAGCATACATTTGTGCTCAAATTTGATCCATTAAAAATAATCTAGGATTTGATTCAAAGAGGCTTTATTAAAGATTATGTATTTACTAACATTATTTCATGAGTGGATTAGTCAAGGCTAGCTATAAATTAAAATAAAGATGATTACGCTTTAAAGATTGGGAGAGCTTTAAGCATATAGCCATTCTTCCTCTACGAATAAATTAAGTTGGTGCCAAGCATACAAAGCTGAGAACCAAAAGGAGATAAAGAAAACAAGCATATCGAAACAACTTAATTAATAGCTTATAATCATTATTTGTTGTGCCATGAAGAATTCATTTGAGAAAGTTAGCACATGAATAGGTTGAATTCAGTTGTGTCCATTGAGCAGATGCGTATTCAAAAATTAACCGTTCATCTTATCAAATTTACAGAATTCAAATAGCTCAATTAACTTCATATTATATTTTCCATTAAGTTGTCAAATTTTAAATTTATATATAAAGCATGAATTAGTTAATAAAAATTTTATTCAAATAATTTTTTTTAACAGTATATAATTATTAGTTGTTAGTAGAAAAGGATGACAAGTTAATTATTGGAGGTTATCATACTCATCAATCGATAAAGTTAAGGTTACCATATTTACCAATCAGTAAGAGCCAACAGGTTTCTTTGAAATCTAAAAATGGTATCCTAAAAAAAAAAAATTTGGTAAACTATTGAAAAAAGATATCAAACTACTCAAGAGGGTGTGGATGAGTTGACATGATATTCTTCCAGCTTAACTAGATGTTTCGAGTTCGAGCCCTGAGTATGCAGCTACTTTAAAACTCTTGAGACAGAGTTTTACCGTCTTTGTGGTCTTGTCCAGCTAGAACGGAAATTAGTCTGAATATAGTATGAATTTAAAGACGCTTTCTAGTGGGGTTCATCCAGAACACTTCGTGGTATCACCCGAAAAATATCTCAAACTTGAAACCTTTTATTTGATGTGCAGGGTGCCATACTGTCCCACCCATCCCAATGGGGCAAATAAGATTTTCACATATGAAATTTAAATTTATAAATATAATCCATCATAATATAATGGAAGTTTCTTAGCTATTGCATTTTGTATGCGTAGATATATATTATAATGAGGGATCACGTGCAAGTCAAACTTTGGGCAAAAATGCGAAAATGGCAATAGAAAGTGAAATAAGGTCCTTGGTAAGCAAAGGAGCCCATAAATTTGCATTATTCCAAAGACTCCAACTTTGAAGTCTTTATGAGCACCCCAAAAGAAATATACCAAAACCCTTCCTTTTTTTCTAGTGTGCTTTTGAGCCTTGTTTGCTTGTTGCAAATAAATTGTTTTAAGGAATGATTAAATAATTTAAATACTATCAACTTCTGATGATTTAAGTGAGTATAAATTCAAATTCTACTGAATAAAATTTTAAGTTTTAATTTTATGTATTAAAAAATTTAAGAGAATTTTATTTTCTTATAAGATTCACTCAACTAAATTTGGGTTCATTCAATTTATTGTGAGCTGTGAGCCTGTGACTACTGAATATTAAAAATAATTATAAAAATATAAATAATGATAAATTACATAAAAAATAATTTTAATAATTAATGATAGAATAATTCGAATAAAACATTTCAATATAAAAAAATTCATCATTAAGAACCACATTCTTGTTTTTCTTATTTATAATCTAATTATGTTAAGAGCAATGATAGGTGTCCACCGGGTGGATAACTACACTGCTGTCCACTGGGTGGACAATTACCATTTGGCCCCCATTTTACATGGAGGCATTTTATTTTTGGGGTAAAACTGTAATTTTGTATGGCAAATTACATTTTAACTTCTAATTATAGGGATCAATTAGTAATTTTTACGGATTAAAATGGTAATTATCCACCTGGAACAGTACTGTAGTTATCCACCCGGGGACAGCAACCATTTAACTTATGTTAAATATGTAATAATAAGATTCAACCAGTTTTTAAGAGAGTAAACGAGAAAAGGTTGAAAAATTCAAATACGACTACACCTTAAAGTTTTCTACATTAATGCATAAGCCATCAATAAATAGTCAATTCCATGACAAAATAAACAATTTTTTTTTTAAGTATCCAAACAACCAAATCTGCATAATTTTGATATGAGATTTTTACATTATCATTAAAGTCAACATGTATAAAAGAAATTATGTTAATGTGAAATATATACAATGGAACTTTTTAGCCAAAGAAGGAAAAAAAAAAAAAAAAAAAGACTTTGTTGACATGTTATTTGAAGTTTTGAACACTCATTTGGCTAATTAAACCTATTTTCAGACTCATATACACGTTTTATTTTTATTGTACTTGTACATGTTCATTTTGTTTTATTACAATTTCATGTTTTTATTTGTGTTGCCTGAGGGTATATATATATATATAAGCTTTTGCTATGCTCCAAACATTTGTATCTATACAGATGAAATAACAATCGTTAAATTAATTTTTATTTAATTATAATCATTGATTATCTTGATGTATTAATATCTGTAAAATATATCAATGGTCATAATTAATTAAATTTTAATTTAACAGTTTAATTTCAGTTGTATAGATACAACTGTCTGCACTGTAAAATGACATATATATATATATATATATATATATATATATATATATATATAACTATAAAAAGGTGAAAAGGCTCAAAATGCAATGCAACTTAATAGAAAAAATGTAAAAATTTAAGGGCCAAACAATAAATTTTGCCCACTTAATTTTTTTATAATATTTTATCAATGTTTAACTCCATATAATGAATTCAAATATCGTAATGAAAAATGAATTTCTCTAAAATTTGCACTGGCATCATCTTAATCACATAGGAAGACATAATCAAATTTAATTAACTTAAGACCCCAATTAAAATTATTCTATAGGAAAAAAATCCTAATTTAATATTGCTTGCAAGTTCCAGAAACATTTTGAACAACAAATTATGCATGAATATAGTTAATATATATTCTTCATAGTTGCATCATTGATGACATCCCCATGTGTGATTATTTACACTTGACAGAATCCAGATCACTAAACCACCTCAATTCATCATTTATTAATTAAAAATTAGCTTAATTGAGAATCAAATCAAAATCATTCAAATAATTAATATTATTCCAGGTAAAATTTAAAGGGACCAAAAAATGGTCGGCCTTCTAATAAAATTAATTAAATACATAAATACAATACTTATAAAATAGTATTTAACAAGACAATAGCAAGTTGCATGCATTGCACCTAGGGATGGCAAAAAAAGCTCGAATCCGCGGGTACCGATCTGACCCAATTCGAACGGGACGGATTTTTCAATATTTAACCGGGTTTCAGATCAGATTTCAGAATAATCTGAAATTAAAATTATTGGGGACATGACGGAGTTGGTATTTAATATACCTTCCCCGTACTCCACCCCGAACCCAACCCGATATATATATATATATATATATTTATTTATTTATTTATTTATTTTTATGATGTATTAAATTATATTTATAGGTGTTGAAATTTATATAGATTATTTGTGTTATTTATTGAATTATAATTAAAAAATAAATCAAACAAAAAAAATTAATAATAATTTAATGTAACGGGGTGAGGCGGGGTATGTTAGTTTTTCAACGGGGCGTGGATGATAGATGATGTTCATACCCCGACGGATTATGGGATGGGATGGGGGAAAATATACAAATCGTGGGACGGGAACAGAGATACCATAATCCGCCCCGATCCGCCCCGTTGCCATTCCTAATTGCACCATAGAATTTTAAAATAATAATTAATAATTGTGTGATTAATTAATAATTATTTAATGTTTGACAAAACATAAAACTAACCAAACACAGCCTTCGTTAAAGGAGGGGGACATGGGTGCATGCGGGGTGAGTCGATCATGACGTGTCACAGGACTACGTGGTCCACCTTTCACCGAATCATAACTCTCGTTTCTCAGCGCGTGCCACATTTCATTGCAGACGTGCTGCCTTGGGGTTATATTCAATCCTACAATTGAATATAATAAATTTTCAATATAAAAAATATAGTTTTCAATATAATCTAAAAAAAAAAAAACAATTAAGTGTAATGAAGAAATTAGGTTTATTTCTAAATAAACACAATGCAAATGTAATACATTAATTTGTTTACACCATTTATATAAATATATACATGTTTATGGCCTAATTTACATCACTTCATAGTATGGCCTATTTATTTTATAAATTTCAGTCAATAATATTATTAATTGACAATTTTAAATTTTCAACAAGATACAAAAATAATTGTAGATATTTCTTGAAAGTAAATTCAAATGAATCAAAAAGTATAAACTCAAATTAATTAAAATTGAGATCATAGTTAAAGGATTTCTTGTTTTGACATTGCAAATTTATTTTTATTATTTTAAAAAATATTTTATTTTTATTTTAAAAGTAATTAGTAAAACCAATTTATCAATATTTTTATTTAACATAAATTTTTATCTAAACTATTTTATTTACTAAAATAATGTAAATTATTTCAATGAGAAAATTGTCAACTATTTATTTTTTAAGGAAAAGATTGCACTTTCTTGTACAGTCAAAAAATAATAAAATTATTTATCATAAAAAAGATAATAAAATTTTAATTTTAATAATTATATATAATTAATTTATGCAAAAATTAAATTAAATTTATGTGAATTTTTAAATTTCAAACTAATTGACACAAAACATTGCCGAAACCACGAAAATTCAACATCCCAAAATCCAGTTCACACACCAACAAAAACTCCATTGAACGTCTAACGGCATGGGAAACGTCGTTAACACTAATCCAATAAGAAATTGCCAAGTGTCAACATCAGCAAATCCAATCGTCTTTACGTCCTCATGACAACGTTTACGCGGTCTTGCCGTTAAGAAGCATCTCAATATATATATATTTTTTATTTATTCACATTTATAAATCATTCTCTTCGTTTCGCATTTTCTCATTTCTCTCTGATAAAAGGAATCATTTAATTCCTC
>CATIWO010037664.1:0-21383 GCA_949673435.1 Macaranga tanarius
AAATGAGACTCAAGTACCCATATTTATTTCCTGCAAATGGAAGTGGTGAGTAGAAATTTCGAGGACGAAATTTTGTATAAGGAGGGGAGAATTGTAACACCCACATTTTAGAAACACTGTATATGCATTATGTTTTCATATCATGGGGAGTATCATTATGGTTTTATTTTTAAGTGTGGATATGTAGATACGGGTAGAGATGGGTAATTTATAAGGTAAGTTGGAGTCATTTGTCTAAATAGAAAGTTGAGTATTTATTGGGTAATTATCCTCGTTCATTAAGGGTATGTAGAGGTGATTTGTGATATTTGTGTGTGTGTGTGTATATATATATATATATATCAATATTATATTAGTTATTAAGAGATAATTGTTGACTATTATTATTATTATTATTATTATTATTATTATTATTATTATACCATACATGTGGCATAGTTTTTTTTATAAATAGTATATATAGTATGTGAAATACAAATACATCAACTCACATATAATCCCTCATCAAATTTTACATCTTCTACCTAATATCATTCTCATTACTCATGGCTAAAATATGTTCATAATATCAATACAAACATGCAATATGTCTTATACAAATAACGATGAGGTCTAACTACACCAAGCTCACCTCTGGCCCACCTGAGGTCACTAATAAATGCAACTTCGGGCTTTATCTAACTATGCCCTGAAACATATAAATGCAAGAGAATGAGTTTGATACTCAGTAAGTAGTTACTAAAATAAATTAATATGTCAACTTCTCAAGAACTAATTAATCCGAAATTAAATTGAAAACAAATGAAATTTGGTCTATACGGGCGTGTCTTCTCCCGTGTAGCCAAGACACGGTCTGGAACATGGCCGTGTTCCAACCCGTATTTGTCTTGGTCCCAAACACACTTTCGCACACGGCTATGTATACGCCCGTATTCATTCCCGTGTGCGTCTCGGTCCATAATATACTTTTATAAAAATTTATACATGGCCACAAACACGCATGTATTTGTGCCGTTTACATTTCACAATTTCATACACGGTCATATACATGCGCGTGTACTAAGCCGTGTTGCTCTCGGTCCACAATGCTCAAATTCTCAATTTGGTACACAGCCTTAAACATGCCCGTTTACTCACTCGTGTTGCTCTCAGGTTAAAATTTCATGTTAGGTACATGACCATATTCTAACTCGAAACAAGCTGTGCCCTCACACACAGCTCGGGACACATCCGTGTCTCAACCCATGTCTCGACACGTGGTCTGGGACACGCCCGTGTCTCAGCCTATTTCCTTAACCTAAAAGGCATTCAAATACAATCCCAAAAGCCTTCACACTCACAATACTATATCAAGAATACTCACTTCTCTAAACTCAATCTTGGGTGCCTCAATTACACCATATCACATCATTTCAAACAAATCACAAATATACATAATCCTCACAATCAATATATATAAAAATACAAGATAGTAATACATATATTTCATCATCCTCCTAACATTATTTATAACACCACAACACATCAAATGGATAGCACAATCCCCATAATTAGGCATCACTCACATTCCAATAACCCTTCATCAATTCACCATACATTCTATCACAAGTCTCAATATTAACATATAACACTTCTTGCCACATCAATTGGCTTATATAAACCAAACATAATCAATTAATAAAATTTATATAAAAATCAATTTATGTATAGGCACTATATTAATATGCACTTACAATCAACACTTTTTAATTAATTTATAATTATTAGTCTTATTTACCTTGCCGATGGACACTTAGCCAATCGACACCATATTATTCAAACTTGCCGACGGTCACTTAGCCAATTGACATACTCAACAATTCACGTATGCCGATGGTCACTTAGCCAATCGACATACTCAATAATTCACACTGTCAATGGTCACTTAGTCATTCGACTTAATCATAATTCATACTGTCGATGATCACTTAGCCAATCGACTTAATCACAATTCACGTATGTTGATGGTCACTTAGCCAATTGACATACTCAATAATTCATATATATCGACGGTCACTTAGCCAATCGACATAATCAATAATTTATGTATGTCGATGGCCTCTTAGCCAATCGATATACTCAACATTTAACATAGTCGACGGTCACTTAGCCAATCGATATATTAATCACACTTTACATAGTCGACGGTCACTTAGCCAATCGACATGTTCATCACACATCATATCCATATTTACTCATAAATATAACACCATTTATACCCAATGGGCCAACTCAAGTTCACAATACATACAAATTCAATACCATCACATTTAACATTTACTATGTTTAATCATATACCTTATAATAATTTCATCAACATATACGTCATAGCAAATATATCAACCTCGCTCTAGTATGCAAATACTAATCATGTTGTAACATACCATAGTATGATCACAATTCAATATTTATAATTTATCCACATGCGTTTCTTATCAATGCTAGTATATGTTCCAAACCAAATCCACCATATATTTATTTTATATATCTTACCAGCTTTCTTGTTCATATACAATGCTTAATTTGTCAATTACAAAAACAAGAATAACATTTAATTGACATTACTATATATCCTTGCATCTCATATATATAACAATAACTACTTACCTCAAGTACTTTCAACACTTTTAAAAGTAAAGTTTCTCCTAGTGATTGGTATCTCCTCTATCCTTGTACTTGCTTACACATAATCATACATCAATACACAAAGCAACATGACACTTGCACTTAAATGTAACTAGGTGTAACAACATGCTTAAGGTTTAATATGCCCAAATAATTCACACACATGTCCAAAAATTATGAAAATATCACTGAAGCTAGATATATGAGTCTACTTCAAATTCTAACTAGAATATCTTAATTTGGACATGCATAGAATTAATTATGGATTTTTGAGTAAAACTGGCCAAAATAAAACTGACAGCATGAGCACAAAAATATAGAGCCCTGCAAGTCAGTTTTAACAGTAGAATAAGCTCTAGCTCAAAACACAAGAGTTGTAGGGGACTCTCTGAAATTTCTAAAACATCAAAATTTGCTCAAATCAGAAGTTTGAAACTCAAGATATGATCAAAATATTAAGACTAATGCATAATAAAAACAGAATCTGAAATTTACAACAAACAAAGCTAACTCAAATAATCAAGAATAAATGCATAGCTTACTAAATTGATGTTCAAACTACTTCTAGATCTTTTGAAGCTCTCCAAAATGATTGTTAGACGAGAAGAAAAATATCAAAATCTCCCAAAGCCTCTCAATTCACTCTTCTTCTTCTTCTTCTTCTTCTTCTTCTCTATAATTTCTCTACACTCTCTACCCAAACTAGCATACATATACACACACAAATATACAACCAATTATAAATAAATAAATGCCCCTAAGGTGTCCATTAATTAAAAGCTATAATCATAACAAAGAATAAAATAATAATACTATAGATAATTATCAACAATTATCTCTACAATAAAATAATAACAATACTCTTAATTAAATACTAACAATTATAACCTCAAATCTCTACACACCCTTATTGAACTAGGATTATTACAAAATAATCCTCAACATTCTATTGTGACAAATTAATCCAAACTTTCTTTACAATTAAGTCCCTCTCTACAATATATATATATATCCAACTTAAATAAGGTCCACTATTATGTTATGTATAATACACTTTACTGAAGTTGGAAATACGGATACTGGAGGGCGGGTGTTACAATACATCTGAACCAATGAAAACTCCATATATTCCAACTTATTTGTTGGATCCAATATGTTAGCAAAAATAATGATGAAATTCATTTGTTCACGATCCCCCCCAATACTTATTAAACTTAGCTTTCATGTTCATTGCCATCAACAATTGAGAATTGTCATCAGAATCTTTCCATTCATCTAACATGCAATGCAAATAAGATATTTCATTAAAAAATGAATTTGCAGTGACATATTGAGAACCAAATATTCTCATGGTCATTTCATAAAATTTTTGCAACAACACAACCAATTTATTCACTACTAGCCAATCATATAAATCATGAAGTTCACCCAAATCTTACCTAAATGCAAGTTCTTGTTCTTCAAATTTCTTAAATGCTTTTTCATACATGCATGCAGTTTTCAACATCATGTAAGTGGAATTCTACCTAGTGGGCACATCAAAGAATAATGAACACTTAATGTCTATCCCAACTAGCTCATTATACTCTTTGAACTTCCTAAGCCTAGCAGGTGAATTTTTTTATGTACCTAACAGCTTCTCTTACTCTTTTTATAGAAACAGACACATTTTTTAACTCATCATTTACAATCAAGTTCAGGATGTGTGCAATGCATCTCATATGTACATACTTAATTCTAACTGTACTTCCACCCCAACTCATTAATTTCTTTTTAAAATATATTAATGTAGTGTCATTTGATGATGCATTATCAATTGTGACAGTGATAATATTCTGAATACCCCATTCTAGAAAACACATTTCTAAAGCATTAGCAATATATTCACCCCTGTGTGAGGTAACAGGTACAAATGATAAAATCCTCCGGTGGAGCTTCCACTCGTCATCTATGAAATATGTTGTGATGTGTATATAATTAATTCTTTAAATTGAAGTCCATGAGTCAGTTGTCAAACTGACTCTTTGACTATGGGCCCTTAAAAAATTCTTTAACTTTTGCCTCTCCTCTATATATAACTCAAAAAAATCCCTAGTTACAGTCTATCTACTTGGCATCTTAAATCTCGGACATGCACCAGTCATAAAATTCTTAAAACCCTCCCCCTCAATAAATTTAAAAGGAAGTTCATCCTGTATCAGCATATTACAGAGTGCCTTTCTAATTGCTTCCTGATCAAATTTCCAAGTACCTACAACCCCCACAGAATTAGATGATGTATTGTTAGGTTTAAATATTAATAAAGATTGTCTATTGTCTTTACTATATGGGTTTTTCAAACAAGAAAGCATGTGATTTCTAAGGGAAGAAGTTCCATGTCTTTTAGGTTCACAACAAAAGATTTTGGCACAATACAAACATTTATCTTTTACCACATTGCCTTTGTCATCTTTGACTTGCTCAAAGTGCTCCCACACACGAGATCTCAATTCAGTCCCTTTTCTCTTCTTCTTTTCAGTTTCAGGCTTATCAACAGATTCTTTCTGTGTTTGGTCTCTCGTCTGTGATTCTTTCTGTGCTTCCACCTCATTCACAGGGACATCACTACTACCAGTAGCATTATTGCCACTGGTAGTAGCCATCTGTAAAATAATAACCAAACAACACACTCAGCAACATACAAAATCTGAATCAGAGTTCAATAAAAAATTAAAAATTGAAATAAAGAACCTAATTTTTTACCTGATATCAATTACTTTGTAATTGCTAATTCAGAAAATGAGGTTTTTATAAAGAATCAAACACAGAAACAGTGACAAATAGAAGCTTCCACCAGTTTCAGATTCAGAGAATCATAGACTCAAAGAAGATCACTGAGTCAGAATTAGAAGAATTAGATAGTCATTGCTTCCACCGTAACAGATTCAGAGAATCACATAGTCACAGACTCATAGAAGATCGCAGAGTCACAGAAGAAGAAGATCACAGTCAGAAACAGATAAACAGTTATTGCTTGCTTCCACCATATTCAAATGCACATGCACAACACCACAGTCCACAAATACAAAAACAAAATTACGAAAATTAAAACTTGACTGAAGAATGTTTTTATAAAATATGAAATATGAAGTTTTTATTTAATTTTTTTTTTAAAAATCTAGTCTCACAGAAGATCACATAAACAGAAATAGAATAAGAGTCACATAAGAACATCATCACATAGCCACAGTCCACATAAGAACAACATCACATAATCAATTGAAATAGAAAAAATATGAAGTTTTTATTTAAAAATTAAAACAATTAACCATCATAGAAGATCACATATAATCATAAAGAAATAAACACAAGAATCACATAAAAATAATAAAAATTAAGTTTTCTTCAAAAAAATGAAACCTTTTGCAGAAAACTGTTAGATTTAAATGTATTAAGTAAAAAATAAGATATTTTTGTTATATACTTATATATATATATATATATATATATTGAGGAGAAAATAGAAACTACATTAATGAAGTAAATCGGAATAGAGTACATCAATGATAAAGCTTGGGGGATGCTGAACCCAAAGCGTAGGACCTGTCAAAGAACCAGCAGATCAAGCTAAGGAATGAGCTATATAATTCACAGATCACCGAATAAAACATAACCTAACATCAGAGGTTGCAGATAATAAAATATGATAGTCATCTATAATAGAACCAAAAGGAGAAACATCCTTGCAATGAAAAAGGATGGCATTAAAAATAACTAAAGAATCAGTCTCAAGAATAACTGAACTCCAGGAATTCCTCTTGAACCAACTCAAAGCCTCACAGACACCCATAGCTTAAGTAATACGAGCATCAGAACAACCCAAAATAGGAACAGACTTGTAAGCAATGAAGACACCATCATCGTTATGTAAAACCATACCAATGCCCATTCTGTTTGACTAAGAGAACAAGGCTGCATCAACATTAATTTTTCAAAAACCAGAAGGAGGTTTAGACCAGCAAAGAGCACCAACAGACTGATCATGAATCTGAGAAGGAGAAGTAGTAAAAGGATACCTACGTTGAGCTTGGACCCAATGAAAAAGATGAGAACCCGTAAAGTTAATCACCTGGCGAGGAGAGAAAATTTTCCCATTCCAAATAAAGTCATTTCGAGCACGCCATATGGCCCAGATAACCATCAAAACCAAACCAAGATCATCACCTTTAATGTTATTAAAAATTGATGAAAGTAAGTCATAAAAAGAAAGAGCAGACCCAGCAGGGAATAAACCCGATTGTAACACCCGCCCATTCACATACGAATTTATGACGTATGTATGGTATGTTGTGCATAGTATATAAGTGGACCTTATTTAAGTTAGAGATGTATAAGTTGTAGAGAATGACTAAATTGGAAGATAAGTTTGGAGTTAATTGTAACAATAAAAAGTTATGGGGGGTATTGTACATTATGCCTACTTCATTAAGGGGCTAAATAGATAATTGTGAGATATTTGGTTGATATTGAATTTTTGTAATATTATATTGATTATTGAGATAAATATGTATTTATTATTATTATTATATTGGTGATAATTATTCATTATTATAAGAAGACTTTTGGAGGGGGAGGCAAATGGAGTCTTTGGATTAGCTAGAGTATTTGTGTGTATATATTTAATTGTGTAGTGTGGTGGAGGGAGTAGGAGAAGAAAAGAAGAGAAGAAGAGAGGGTTTTGATAGCTTTGAGAGATTTTTGGAGAGGATTATGATCTTGCTCTAGCTAGCAATCAAGGGCCTTAGGAAGCATTAGAAGGTCTTATATGGCTTAAATCACCAATTGGTAAGCATAACTTGTGTATTTGTTTGTTTTAAGTTGAGTTTTCTTTGTTGGGAAATTCGGGTATGTTTACCCTATTTTTCAGTCTCTATGTTTTTGCTATAACTCAAGCTATAGAGCTCAAAATTTAGTTTTGTTTGATTCTGGAGAAATTTCAGAGAGTTCTCTACAACTCTCAAGTTTTTAGTTTGATCTAAAAATGTTGTTTAGATGGTCTAAATGAATTAGACATTTTGTTGCTCACTTTATCACCCTGTGTGACCCGATGTTAATATATTTATTATAATTATACAAGTGATAATTGGGTGATTTCAGTTGATATTGAAAGTAGATTCATGTATGAAGAGTTTGTGTGAATTTGGTAATTTTTGGATGTGTGTGTGATTGTTGAGAGCAACATGAACATCATGGATTAAACATGCTAACAGCAGTGCATGTAGGTTGGTTGTGAGTTTTCTTATATTTTGGTTATATAGTAATATCTAAAGTTATAGAACTCCAAATTGAGCAAGGTCAGATGGTCTGGAAACTTCAGAGTGTCTTCTACAACTTTTATGTTTTATGCCAGAGTTGATTCTGCTATTTAGGGTGACTGACACAGCTGAACATTTTTGTGCTCATGCTGTCACTCTATTTTGCCTGTTTTACCCGAGTTGTATCAAAAATCCATAATTAATTTCACACATGTCCAAATCAAGTAATTCTAGTTGGGATTTAAAGTAGACTCATAGATCTACTTTCAGTAATATTTTCATAATTTTTGGATGTGTGTGTGAATTATTTGGATGTGTTGAAATATAGAGTTTCACTTAGTGGCATTTTGTTGAGTTGAGTGCAAGTGGCATGTTTGCTTTATGAATTGATGTATGAATTATGTGTATACTTTGATAAGGATGTTGGAGATCCTAATCACTGCTTTATTTTAGAAGGAGTTGAAGGCTTGAGGTAAGTAATTATTAATTTAATACTTACATGTAGTGATTTTTCAAGTAACTATAGTTACTTAACTATACTAATTTGTGTATGCCATTTAAATGGCAAGATTGTTGAGCATGATGAATATATAGATATATATATGAATATGTTATTGTGATAAGGCATGATGAATATATATATATACATATGAATTTGTTGTTGTGAGAAAGCATGATGAAAATATGTCTATATATTGTTGATGAGAATATGAAATGGTTGATTGAGAATGTGTTATGCTACATTGTGAATATTGGCACTTGTGAGGTGCAAGCCACTTGGTGTGGTATAATACATATGTATTGTTATGAGAAAAGTGAATTGTGATTCACGATGAGAAAATGAAAGGGATGTTAGATTATGATGATATGATTGTACATATGCAAATTTGATATGTTGAATTGTGAAAGCCACTTGAGGTGGTATGGTTGAACATGAATTATTATGAAATCATGAAATATATGCATATGGCATGATGTGAGAAATGTGAGGATGTGAGGAAAATGTGTGTGTGGAGATTTAGCTCCACGGCCTGAGACTGAGCTGGGCAGAGAGTCTCAGGTGTGGCCATTCATATGATATATATATGCGCGCACGTGTGAGATCTGAGACTGAGCTGGGCAGAGAGTCTCAGGAATGGCCACGGATATATGAAAAAGAAAAAGAAAAGAAAAATAAAAATGTGAGCTTTGTGTGAAACGTGTGTGACGTGTGTTGAGAACTCCGGCCGGATTACTAACAAGCATAACCATGCATAAACATGCATTATTGCATTGAGATACATATATATATTGAATGTGGATTGGGTAAGAAATGTGATTGTGGATTACTTGAAATGGAAAGATGATTGTGGTTATGTGTTGATGTGTAATTATACACAACTATATGTATGTGTTAGCATGTTAGCTATTGTTAATAGTATTGAAGTGTTAAATGGTTGTGCAGTATTGGGAGATTTGTATAATTGAATTTCAGGTTAAGGACACAGGCCGAGACATGGGCGTGTCTCAAACCGCGTGTCAAGACACGGGCATGTTTAAGGTAGCAATTTTTGTCTAGTGAGATACACGGGATAAGACATGGGCGTGTCCTTGGCCGTGTATATGTACTGAATATTGGATAGAGAGATACACGGGAAGTCCTTGGTCGTGTCTACATATAGTATTTTAGATAGTGGGGTATTGATGAGTGTAAAAAATACATGTTTTGAGCACTCTATTTTATTGCATATTAGGTTTAGTAGTTGCATGTTTAGTTAGTTTTTAGTTAATTTAGTTAGTTTTGTTATTTTATTTTAATTATTAGGATTTAGTTGTTTTTATGTTAAATAGATAATTCTTGTTAAGTTTTTAATTATAGGATGCATTAGAGAGAAGATGGAGACAATTCTTGAAGATAAGATAAGATTAGAGCTTAGATTGAAAGATTATCCTCGCATCAGAGCACATGGCCATGCGCATGGCCATGCCTGAATTGAAGAAAGAATAAGTTACAGTGCACATGTCCATGCACACGGCCATGCCTGACTACAAGCAATTCAGGGTTATTTTGAGGCTTGGGCGTGTCAAATTGTTGCGGACCCATGCATGATGATATGGCAGCTCATCAGAAGTGGACTTTAAGCTGAAGTTTGGATAGATAGAAGCTCATTTTTTAAGCTTTTGATTAGATGGAGTTTGGGAGGTTTTAGATGACCTTTCTCACTATGAAACTAGGTCTTTAAATATAATCATTTTTCTTTCATTTAGGGTTGTTCTTATTCTGTTTTTATTTTCTTATTTTTGGTGGCTAGAACTTTATTTTTCATTTCAGAATACATTTACATTACGTTTGTAGTTCATAGTAGAGGAGATACTTGGCTTGAAGTTAGAAGAGCAAGGCTTCCTTACATCATTTGGAAGGGGATTTTCTTATATCAACTCTTTTATTTATTCATTATGATTGGAATTATTTTCATTTTATCATCTCTTTCTCTTGTTCTTAATCTGAGTAGCTAAATTACTTTTTAGGGTTTTTATTCCAATTTGACCATGTGCCTATTGTGATTAATGTTAGGTTGTTAGTTTTAATTTATTGGTTATTGTTGTGCTTAATGTCATTTTAGGATTGATCACCCTAGGACTGAATTGACACTATAGGACTTAATCGAGAGATAGGTTTTGTAGGATTAGGCAATAACCTATTGATTGCTTAATTAGTTGAGAGACAGTTAAGTGGTTAGTATTGATTAAAAGGTTGTGATTTAAAATTGAATTTGAAAGATGTTAGGTTGGTGAGAGCCGGAAAACATAGTGTTGATTAATTCCCAATTAATCATAGGTTTATCTGAGAGGAAGATATATGATTCTTAAGATCCCTTCAAAATGAATTAGGATTAAGTAAACCTAGTTAGTTAATCAATCTTTTGAAATGGTCCAAATTGAGAATAAGAACCCTAGCTTTTAAGATTTGATCAAATTTGCGTTTTACCTTATTTAATTTAGATTTAATTCCTTGTGATTCCAAAACTATATTTCGGTGTCTAAATAATCAAACATAGTGACTATTTTAGTATTCAATTTTCTAATCTCTGTGGAACGATATCTTTTATATTAATTGTTACGATTATGTACGCTTGCGGATTTGTACTCATCAAGTTTTTGGCGCCGTTGCCGGGGATTGGCAAAGAATTGATATTGTTAAGAAAATTGTGTTGCTTGATTTAGACGTTATTTTTAATTTTGGTTTTGATTGTGGTATTACAGGAATTTGTGTTGGTTGATGCACATCACACGAAGTGCAAGCAAACAAAGACTTGTGTTGATACCACTTGATTTGGAGTTAGACAAAACAGTTCGTGAGAAAAAAAGAAACAAACAATCATAACAAAAAAATCACCAAGCAAGATGAATGCCAGGGACAATGAAACGAATGATCTACCAAGGAATCAAGATCCTCAAAATCCTCCGAATGGTCAGAGAACCATGCGAGATTTTGTAAGTCCAGATGTGCAAGGTGATCAAACACCAATTGTGAGGCCGGCGATAGCAGCAAACAGCTTTGAAATAAAGCCGGCAATGATTCAAATGATCCAAAATTCACCATTCAATGGGCTACCACATGAGGATCCATTTGGTCATATGACTCGATTTATAGAGTATTGTTCCACCTTCAAGATGAATGGAGTATAGCCTGATGCAATCTGGTTAATTCTCTTTCCATTTTCTCTTATGAATAGAGCAAAGAGGTGGTTTACAAGCTTACCATCCAACTCCATTAACACTCGGCAAGAGCTCTATACCATTTTCTTCAACAAATACTTGCCACCTGAAAAGGTGTTAAGGATTCAAAATGAGATCAACTCTTTCTTCCAAAGAGAGGATGAAACATTCTATGAGTGCTGGGAAAGATTTAAAGACCTTCAGAAGCAATGTCCACCTCAATTGATTCCTACATGGGATTTGGTGCAATCATTTTACAAAGGAGTCAATCATGCGGTCAGAGTCAACATTGATGCAGCAGCGGGAGGTACAGTCATGTCAAAGACACCAGAAGATGCCTTAGATCTCTTTGAAGAAATGGCCAACATACAAAGTTTGTGGTCTAATGAAAGGACTATTACAAAGAAAGCTGGAGCAATAGAAGTGGACAACCTAACCATGTTGAATGCAAAGCTTGATGCTCTAACAAAAAGGATGGACAAAGTAAATGTTAATGCAGTATCTACATTGTCTTATGCGTGTGAATTATGCCAAGGAGGTCATCCTACAATTAAATGTCAATTGATGCAAGGAATGTCTACGGAGGGTGTCAACTATGTGGGCAACTTCAAAGGACCTTAAAACCAAGTCTATGGCAATACTTACAATCCTAGTTAGAGGAATCATCCAAATTTCTCTTAGAGTAATCAAGGAAACAACCAGTGGAGACCACAAGCACCACCAGGATTTGGAGGTCAGAATGCATAGCAACCTCAACCTCAATTTCATCAAGATAAAGGTTCATCCTTAGCAACTTCCATAGAATGCAAGATGGAGAAATTCATGGATGTAATGTCATCAAAGATGGGCCAGCAAGATGAAGCTCAAAAGAGGATGGAGCAAATGATTCGAAATCATTCCTATTCTATTCATAATCTATAAGTGCAAATGGGGCAATTAGTAAATTCCTTATCATCAAGGAATCAAGGTGCATTACCGAGCAATACAGAGAAGAATCGAAAAGAGTAAGTGAAGGCTATCACCTTAAGAAGTGGTACAGAGATCCAAACCCCTAAAGCAACAATGGAGTATGAAGAAAAGAAGAATGAAGGAGAGAAAGAACAGGATGGTGAAAGGGTTGAGACACCAGAAGAACTAGAAGTGAAGGTGGAGAACAAAGAAAATGCAAAGTCACATCCAATTCGGGCATACGAACCTCCAGTACCATATCTAAAAAGGTTAAAGAAAAAGGAGCACGATCAACAATTTGCAAAATTTTTGGAAAGATTCAAGACTCTCCATATCAATATGCCTTTTGTGGAATGTCTAGCTCAGATGCCAAAGTATGCAAAGTTCTTAAAGGAGTCAGGAGTTTGAGATAGTCACACTTACAAAGGAGTGTAGTGCAATCATTTCTAATAAACTTCCCTTAAAAAGGAGGCAACCAAGTAGTCTTACTATTCCATACTCTGTTGAAAATTTATCATTTCAAAAATCTTTATGTGATTCAGGTGCTTCTATTAACCTTATGCCTTTGTCCATTTACAGAAAATTAGGATTAGGAGAAGCAAGAGCAACAAACATCCGTTTACAACTGGCAGATAGGACAGTAAAGGAACCAGAAGGAATAGTTAAAGATGTGCTTGTAAGGGCTGGATAATTTATCTTTCCAGTAGATTTTGTTGTTCTTGACTTTGAAAAAGATGAAGATGTTCTATTGATCCTTGGTATGCCTTTTCTCTACACTGCCAAGGCAATCATTGATGTTTATGATGGAACGTTGACATTAAGAGTATGTGAGGAAAGTTGTAAATTCAACATCTATTAAGGTATGAAACATCCTTCTAATAATGATTCGTACTTTAGAATTGATGTTGTGAACAAATGTGTGATTGAAGTCCAACGAAAGAGGTTGGCAATTTGTGATGATTTGGAAGATTTTGAGAAGTGTATGCAGGTACAATCCTCCCAAGATGAAGAATACCTTAAACACCAAACCTCTTTTTCCCAAATTCAATTACCAAACACTAAACCCACACCACCATCAATCATAAACCCACAAAATGTAGACTTGAAACCTTTACCCCAACATTTGAGGTATACTTTTCTTGGAGAGAACCAAACTTTACCTGTGATTATATCCTCTAAACTCACCCAAGACCAAGAAGAATTACTTGTAAGGATGCTTAAGAGGAAAATAAGAGCAATTGGTTGGCAAATTTTGGATATAAGAGGGATAAGTCCATCTTATTGCATACATAAAATTCTAATGGAAGAAGGATATAAGCCAATAATTGAAAGGCAAAAGTGGCTAAATCCAAACATGCAAGAAGTGGTGAAGAAAGAGGTGGTTAAGCTAATAGACGCTGGAATTATTTACCCAATTTCAGATAGTTCATGGGTAAGTCCTATCCAGTGTGTCCCAAAGAAAAGAGGAATGATCATGGTGGAAAATGAAGAAGGTAAGCAGATTTCCACAAGAGTAGTGACTGGATGGAGAGTGTGCATTGACTACAGAAAATTGAATTCCGTTACTAGGAAGGATCACTTTCCATTACCATTCATTGATAAGATGTTAGAAAGGATAGTAGGACATGCTTTCTACTGATTCTTAGATGGTTATTCAGGCTACAATCCGATAGCAATTGCTCCAGAGGATTAAGAGAAAACGACATTCACATGTCCTTGTGGTACATTTGCTTATAGAAGGATGCCATTTGGATTGTGTAATGCTCCAGTAACCTTTTAAAGATGCATGATGGCCATATTCTCAGATTTGGTAGAAGAAATTATGGATGTGTTCATGGATGACTTCTCAGTTTATGGAAGCTCTTTTGAAGGATGTTTGGAGAATTTGGAGCAAGTTTTTACTAGGTGTGAAGAGACAAACCTAGTGCTGAATTGGGAGAAGTGTCATTTAATGTTAGAGGAAGGAATCATTCTTGGGCATAAGATTTCAGCACAAGGTATTGAAGTAGACAACGCAAAAGTGGAGACCATTGAAAAGCTTCAGTACCCAATAAATGTCAAAGGAATTCGAAGTTTCCTAGGCCATACAGGATTTTATCGGCGGTTTATCCAGGATTTTTCTAAAATCTCTAAACCTCTTTGTAAATTACTTGAGAAAGATTCTTCTTTTGACTTCACTAACGATTGTAAATTGGCTTTTGATAGATTGATCACCCGATTGGAATCTTCCATTTGAATTGATGTGTGATGCAAGTGATCATGCAATAGGAGCTGTACTTGGCCAAAGGAGGGAGAATAAACTTCATGTCATCTATTATGCAAGCCGAACTTTGAATGATGCACAGCTTAACTATGCAACAACCGAGAAGGAGATGCTAGGAGTAATTTTTGCCTTTGATAAATTTTGATCTTACTTACTTGGTTCTAAAGTTGTTGTGTATATAGATCATGCAGCATTGAAGTACCTCTTGAACAAAAAGGACTCAAAGCCAAGACTCATAAGATGGGTTATGCTTTTATAAGAGTTTGACATTGAAATCAAAGACAAGAAGGGTCAGAAAATGTAGTAGCTGATCATCTCTCAACATTGGAGCTAGAGCAAGAAGAGGAAAAAGAAGAACCTATCCAAGAACTATTTCTGGATGAGATATTGTTAGCAATCCAAAGTTTAAATGCACCATGGTTTGCTGATATAGCTAACTTTATCTCAAGTAGGAAGTTTTCGGAAGAATTCAATAGTCAACAAAGGAAGAAGCTCATTTATGACTCCAAGCATTATCTGTGGGGTGAGCCATATCTCTTAAAGCTATGCAATGATGGTTTGATAAGAAGATGTGTAGGAGATGAAGAAACCAGTTTAATTTTGTAACATTGTCATAAGATGGTCAGTGGTGGCCATTTTGGTCCACAAAGAACTACTGCTAAGGTTCTTGAAGCAGGGTTCTATTGGCCTACACTCTTTTATGGTGCTAGGAAGTGTGTATTCAGTTGTGATGCATGTCAAAGAAGTGGTAATATTTCCAAAACGGATGAAATGCTCCAATTTGGAATTCTTTAGGTTGAGATATTTGATGTATGAGGTATAGATTTCATGGGGCCATTTCCTGTTTCAGATGGAAACAAGTATATACTTATCTGTGTGGATTATGTATCCAAATGGGTGGAAGCTCAAGCATCTGCAGTGAATGATGCAAAAGTGGTTTGCAATTTTTTGTAAAGACTCTTTGCTAGGTTTGGGATGCCTCGAGCTATCATAAGTGATGGTGGAACACATTTCTGTAACATAAACATTGAAGCACTGCTAGCTCATTATGGAATTAAACACAAAATTGGAACCCCATACCATCCTCAAATAAGTGGACAAGTGGAAGTAAGCAATAGAGAATTGAAGCGAATTCTTGAAAGGACAGTGAGTAAGTCGAGAAAAGAATGGGTAAGGAAGTTGGATGATGCTTTGTGGGCATATCGAACAGCTTATAAGAAACCTATTGGAATGTCTCCTTATAGGTTGGTGTATGGAAAAGCATGTTATCTTCCTATTCAAATTGACCATAAAGCTTACTGGGCAATCAAGGCTTTGAATTATGATTGCAAGAAAGTTGCGGAAAAGAGACTCTTACAATTGAGTGAATTGGAGGAGATAAAGGAGTTGGCATATGAAAACTCCATAATTTATAAAGAACGTACAAAGAAATGGCATGATGCCAAGGTGAAGATTAAGAGTTTTCAAGAATGAGACCAAGTGTTGCTATTCAACTTTAGACTTAGATTATTTCCAGAGAAGCTTAAGAGTAGATGGTCGGGACCATTTATAGTGAGCAATGTATACCCCTATGGAGCTGTGGAGGTTTGCAACACTCAAGGAGAGAAGTTTAAAGTCAATAGGCAAAGACTGAAAATCTACCATGGAGGCACATTGGAGAATTATTACTAATCGGCCTTTTTGGTTGATTCAACACCCTGAAGATCATAATGGTCTAAGCTCATAGACCTAAAAGAGCACTTCTTGGGGGCTCAACCAAGCTTTTCTTTTTCTTCATTTTTTTTACTTTTATTTTTTTTATTTTAATTTTAATTGTGTGTTTTGAGTTTTGAGTTTTCTTTGTATTTTGTTTTGTAGGAAGTGAAGAAGAGAAGCTTTAGCAAAAATAAGGGTGTGAAGAAGAGGAGGAGCGCGAGAAGTTATTTTGTAAGTATATATTTGTGTGGGAATAAAGTGATTATGATTACATGATGTGTGCTTAAATTTTAGAATTTGTTTTAGTTCAAATAGAGAGGATGCACATCTTGTTGACTAGCTATGCAACTTGATTCATAAGCATATAATAGGAATTTTGAGGTATGGCATGCCCATGCACATGGCCATGCCAAATCAGGATGAAAATTGGTAGAATCAGGCACGACCATGTGCATGGCCGTGCATTATAGGCAGAAGGTGGAGGCACAAAAGTGAATCAAGCATGGCCATGTGCACGGCCATGCCTGCCTTGCAATAACAGGACAGCACTAGGCACATGACCATGCGTATGGCCACGTGCACTGTTGGATTTTTGGACACAAAAGACATAAAAGTGCCTTTAAAAATGTGCCCAATTAAAAAATTTTCAATTCCCCACAACTCTTTCACTTTCCCAACATCTCCCACTTCTCTATGTCTAGGGTTCTTCAATTTTCCATAACTTTTCCAATTTCCCAACACTTCCCACTTTTCAATTCATTGAAATCTTCAACTTTGACTACTTTCTCAACTCCCAACTCTTCAATTCCCTATTTTTAATCTTTCTTTATTTTCACTTCCCTCTATATAAACACCACCTTCTTCTCATCTCTTCCCACACATATCAATTTCTTTATATCCTCCTACATAAATTCTTTCCCTCTAGCCGAAATCTTCTCCTAGCAAGCTCTTTATAAATTAATCACTACCAATGGAAAGAGAGCCAATAAGGAAAACTTGTGCCACAAAGAAACCAAAGCCAAGATTAAAAAGAACACGTGGAGGAAGCTATACCAATCTGGGTGGCACTTATGAAGATCATATGGTAAGACCTTTCCCTACACTTATTGAATTTGGGCATGAGGGGCAAAGGAAGAAATTTAAGCAATTACTTTCTAGGAAAATTGTGCCAAACAAGTATATGAGTGCATCTGCTTTAAGAGAAATAGGTTTGTTGGATGAAGTTAAAATGTATCTCACTAGAATGGGGTGGGAGGCATTTGTATTGTTATAAGATCCAACTTATGTTAGGCCTACATGTGAATTCTTATCTTCATTCCATTTTGATGAGCAAGCCTTAGTGATGACTTTTAGATTGGGCAATGAAGAGCATAGCATGGGTTTGTTTGAGTTAAATGATGCGTTTCACTTTCCGGTAAATCAAAATGTTATAGTTCAATATGATAAGCATGCATTTTGGAATGAAATAACGGGGCAACGGGATAGCTTGTATGAAGCTAGGGCAGCGAAAGAATCTCATATTCAATCACCGGCCCTAAGGTATTTGCATAGGTTGATGGCTCATTCTTTATTTCCTAGAAAGGGTGGAGACTCCGTAGTAACCACAACTGAGTTAAACATTTTTTTATTGCATGTGTAACAATGAGAAATTGGATATTTGTCATGCAATTGCACTTAAGTTGAATGATGTGGCTACTAAAATAGCAGGGGAAATCAAAATTGGTGGATTGGTTACTAATATAGCTTGTTATGTTGGTTTTGATACGGATAACATGCCATTTGCAAAGCTTAAAGGACACTCTTTGATTGATCTTTCGATGATGGAAGCTATTGGTATGGTGACAAGGGGTCATTTCAGATATTACAATCTTATTGATGCACCACCACAATAGCAAATGGATGGAGAAGAAGAAAGTGAAGACACTCAAGATGAAATGCAAAGATTGGATGATTTGGAGTTGCAAGTGGGAGTGATTGATTCAAATGTTGGTGAGCTAACTTCAATGGCTCTTGGCATGAACACCAACATAGTTGAAATGCGTCAAGACATTAACATGATCAACCACAACTTGATGGCATTCTTTCAATCATAAAACTTCTTTCCACCTCCTTATCCTCCACGAGACCCGGGGCACAACAATTGAAGCTTTTGAGAAGAGTAGTTATGTGTTAGGTTATTTGTTTTGTCTTGTATTTTGTTTTTCATTTAAGTTTGATGTATGTTTTGTGTTTTGATTATTATTGTAATGTTGCTTTTGTGAACTTTGATTAATTAAATATTGTGGATGTGTTTTTGTTTAAGTTCCAATGCCTTAAAACTTAATTTTTACAATATGTTTTAGCATTTGTGAAGTATCAGGCACGGCCATGCGCATGGTTATGCGTGACTAATACTGTGCCATACGCAAAGCAGGCACAACCATGCGTATGGCCGTGCGTGTGCATTCTGTGCCAGGTGCAAGGTAGACATGGCCATACGACCTGCACACCAAATTTTTACAAGTACCCGAATTTTGCCAAATTTACATGCAATGAGGACATTGCAAAATTTTAAGTGTAGGGGAGGAAAAATAAAATTTTTCAATTTAAATTTTGTTATTTTCCATTTGTTTTAAAATTTATTTTACTTTTTTTAGTTTTTAGGATTTTAATTTAAATGTCCTTTTTCTATTAGGATAGTTAGTTTTTATCTTTTAATAAAATTTATTTTTTTTAAATAGGATTAGGAGATGAGTTGTTTAGTCCTTATAAACTTCAAATTTTGCTCTTCTATTTATAGGCATAGAATTGTTTTAATTCTTAAAACTTCTACATTCTCTACACTTTTCTTTCACTCAAATTCTCTGCATTTATTTTCTCTGCAATTATTTTCTTACTACCTAATGAGTTCCCACAGCATGTCTAGCAATAGCCGAAGGTCCAATGACAAAGGGAAGGCACCAATGGAGATAAGACCTAAGCCAATTGATCTCCAAGGTAAGTATGATGCCTTTTTCCCTATTCTCTCTGATGAAGAAGGTAAGAGATTTTACTCTCTTAATAAAAGAAACATGTGCATGCAAAAATACTTTGATGATAACATCTTGAAAGAAATTAGAATGCATGAGTTTGTGAATGTTTTGTGCAAAAAGCTAGGCTGGTATAAATCCTTTGAACAATTCAAAGGATTTTTTCATGTAGATTCTTTGGTAAGGAATACAATTTTGATTATGAACTCATGGCTGAAATTTTTGGTTTTTCCGAAGGAGGTATTTGTCAACCTCCTCCCGAATTCAACATGAATGGGTTTTGGGCTGAAATCACTAATGGGGATAGAATAAACAATGGAGATACTATGATTAGTGGTTTAATTATTAGTCACTTATGTTTGTTGATGCACAAATTCATGGCATACACTATTTTTGGAAGGAATGAAAGCACTAAGGTTACACCCGATGAATTGTTCTTAATATGGTGCATGTTTACTAACCGTAGGGTGAATAGTGCATATCTTGTATTTCGTTCGATGTGGCATGTTATGCAGGGATGGAAAGCATTGATGTCTATAGGCCATATTATCACGCGCTTAGCCATGCATTTTGTACCAAGGAAACTCGCCCTTTTTGAGCCATTGAAACGTGAGGTTTTTAATGAAGACTTTTTGATCCGAGCTGAGATCATATCAGATTGGAAAGCATTAGAGGATGTGGATTACCGAAGATATTATTAGCTGCGTCAAACAGCTTTAAGACATGGAGAAGTCCCTTTTCCAAAGGTGGTAGAAAATTTTGATGATGTTAGTGAAAAGGAGGAAGAAGATGTCAAATCTCAAGTAGCTCATAGGAGTGCTCGAGTGAATAAGAAGGATGGTAAGGCCAAAGCAAGGAAAAAGAATAGAGCTGAGAAAAGGAAGAGATTTGAGGAAAGTATTGAGAATGTAGAGAAGAAAATAGAAGATGTAGAGAACCGTACAGACCAAAGGATGGGGCATATGATTATGGATGTGGTATCCAAACTTGAGGATTACAAGAGGATGCATTTGCATCAGATGGGAAGCTTGATAACCAAAGTAGAGGTGTTGAAACATCTTATCTCTCAAGGCAAAGGAATGAAAGAATCAGCAGAGCCATCTATTAAGATCATAGTTCCTGAAACCTCATCTTCGAATGCATCCGACTAGAGGAGTTTTCTTTCCCTTTTATCTTTTTGTTTTTGTTTTTATTTTGTGTTTTGCATTTTAATTTTTCTTTGCATGAATAAAAAAACCCTCTACTTAGGGTTTTGAGCCTATTTCTATGAAGAGTTAGTGTCATTAGGTGTGTTTTTCTTGAGTAAGTGTAATAACCTCCTTTTAATGCTTAGTTTTAATTGTTAAGTTAGAGGAATAATTTGTGATTAAGGATTTTTAAATTTTAATGAAATTTAATGCTTACTCTTTCATTGAGTGATTGAACTAGGATGCTTGATAGCTGAGAAAGATGCTTGTAGGTGGGAATTAAAAATTTTGTGTAGTTCATATATATATAGGCACTTTTAAATAAAAGAAATAATAAATAAATAAAAATAAAATAAAATAAAATCCTTAAACGAGATGGAGCATAAAACGCACTCGTATTTGTACTCTAATGCTCTATTAAGAGTATGAGTATCCAAAGGACTTTGTTGAGGTATCCACATTGAGTAATATGGAAAGGTGGGGGATACTACAATAAGGAAATTATAAGGATGTGCCTTTTAAAGTGTTTTAATGAAAGAACTACTTAAGTGTTTGTGTTTCTTGCTTACTTTCATTTTTCTTGGTTGTTAATCATATCTTTTTCATGAATTCAATGAGGGAGTTT
>CATIWO010037710.1:0-14916 GCA_949673435.1 Macaranga tanarius
CATCAGTAATAATCATGCAACTCATAATAACATCAACCACATTTACATATAATAATGATCACATTAGTACCATCCATCCATCTTGATACTGTTTAATTATACAATAATCCCAAAAGAATATAATAGCAGAGTACCAGATGCTAATACAAATAATACAAGATACAATAAAATTTGCCCTAGCATCTAATCTCCAGCATAAACCTCGGATCTCAGTCCGACACAGGATGGTAGTTGAGGTAGTACAATAACATCAGCAGCACGAGTCTAGGCCTAACCCTCAACAAAATACTAGCCCACTAGCTCAAAGATAGCTCTGGTGACACGCTCTAAAGGGTGTAAGAAATGGCTGTAGGCAAAAAACCAAAATCTGATGCATCCACAAGACTGCATCACACCCATGTGAGGGAGACCTCGACATCCAGGGCGGTAGCATAGGTAATACGAAAAATAGAATAGACACTGTCCTCGTGCTCTTCACGCACTGATAAAATGCGTGCGTCGGCTCCTATCGGTGTAACCATAACCTTGAATACCAACTCGGCATCATGATAAACAACATACCGCACTGAAGTCTCTGTGGCTGATACCTCATAGACCATAGTAGCCCAATAGACAGCCATCTCTTCCTCCAGCTCTATCTACTATCTTAATCTGGGAAAATCATTTTAAAAATGGTGGTGAGTAATTTCAAAAGAAATTACCCAATGAACAGCAAAAATATATCTCTTATGACAATTCGTCAAACCAAAACCATCTTGACTATTTTTCCAGCGATAAAACTCAATTTATAAAACCCTTTTTAAAATAAATCCAATCCATCAAGAATATAATTTTCTCTTTTTTGAAATAGAGCTCAAACCATTTCAAAACATCAAATGAATTCCTGATTCATTTAAAATCATACAATAAAAACCATTACAAAATTGTAGCCAAAATGCTTGCATAAATAAACACAAATTCCATAATAGCTTAAAATTACAAAGCTGAATAAACTTTATTCCTTTGGCATTTCTAACAGTGAATCTCGCAATATTGGTTATCACAACAGTTTTCATCTTTTAATTATTAGGAGGTTACACCTCAATCATTATTAAGGTTGAGAGTTGATTAATTTCATCAATATTATCATTCACAATATTCTCAATTATCTTATCATAGATAATTCAATACATTACCTCACCATAGGTAATTTTCAACCCCTTTTTCCCCGAAGGAAAATATCAATATACAATATCTCTCATTCTCACATAACATTCATCTTTCTTTCCATGGCTTACACTAGCCAAAACACATTTTCATTTCAATATCATCGTATGCATACATATAAACCACAAGGATCCGCCCCAAAGGCACCTCTGGATCCCTGCGCTGTCCCAAAGACAGTTATCAACGAGTAGCCAACTCAACATCCCAACTCATCCCATATATATATACATATATATACTCTCATATAGAATTCATTACCTTTTTAATCATTGGGCATTATGTTTTATTTGTAAAGGCATTATCTGCCAGTTAGGATATTCTTAATCCATTAATCACAGAGATTTAGTCTCTTTATCTGAGACTTAAGAATTTTAGGTCATTTCAACAATAATTAGCATTTTCGACCATTTTTATGTTTTGGTACATTATTCAAATGTTTAAAGCAAGTTTTCGGTCGAAAGTTTGAAGGTTCCAGTCAAACGAGTCGCGAAACGGGTCTCCGAGGGACCTATCTGAGCCACAGAGGCACATGTCAGGGTGCTGGGGCATACGTTTCAGCTGCAGGGGCACACGTCACAGCTGTAGAGACGCACGTCTCTTCTGCAGAGGCGCACACCTCTATACAAGCAAATGTAGAGGCGCCACGTGTTAGTGAAGGGGCGCACATATGTGTGAGAGGCGCATGCCTCTAGGGAGATCAGACGCACGCCTCTGTAACCCAAAAATGTAAAAATAGACTGAAAATTTGCAGAAAACGGTTATATTTTCAAAATTTCATCATCTGATCACTTAACATCATACATACTATTTTAAAACACTAACAAACACCTAAAGAGCTACCTAAAGAGATCTAGGTTTAAGAAAAACCATTCAACAATATTTACTCAATAATTTCTTCAAAAATTCAAAGCAAAAAGGAAAGAGAAATAAAGATTTAACCACTCATTATTTTTCTCCTGCCGATTTCCTTCCTCTTGCTGAATTTTGTTCCAGAATTTTCAGATAGCTTCTTTCTTCTTTTTCTCCTTCTTTCTTCTCTTTCTTGCTTCTGTCGATTGCCTTCTTCCCTTCCCCCTTATTTCTTCCTTAGCCATACTTTCTCCTGTATAATATCTCTAATAACTCCAACTCTTACCCCTTTAATCCTTCTTCCTTTCTTTCTTTCTTCTTTAATTTACTCACTTCTCATCATTACACTTTAGCCCTTCCATTTTCTCTACAATTTCATCCTTATAAACTTCATCTAATATCATCAACTTTAATTTAATGTCACAAGCTAAATCTTTATCGATTTTTGACTTAATTACGAAATAATCAAACTCCAAATCATTTATTCGAACAATTAACAGTTAACTTAATTCACCAAATTAAATTAACTGTAGTAATAACCTTCTTAATTGTCATTAATGAACAGTAATCCGGTTCTAGGACACGGATGTTACATGTACAGTGCCGTGGTCGCCAAACACTTGGACGCGCGTTGAACTCCGCCGCCTACAACTATATTTTTTCAATTAATGATTTTTGTTTGCTATTATAAAATATATAAATTTAAAAATATATTTTTATATATTTGGAAATATAATTTTATAAAATAATATAATTATCATGAAATTTAAAATACTAAATATATTTTAAGTAAAAAAATTAAAATATTATATATATATAACATTTCCTTATGTTTGAATACATTCAATTAGTTTTTTTTATTTTTTTATTTTTTTTAGTTTGAGTTAAATTTCAAATAATTGTTAAACTCAATTGTATATTGAACAAAAGTTATTAAAAATATTTATTTAAATTCGGATAGTTTATGACACTATATTTTTTCAATTAACGATTTATAATTCTTATAATTAAACCATTTCTATTATTTCATTTTTAATGACTTGTGTCAATTATAACAGCTCAGGGAACTAACACTTTACTTATTATCAACTTATAAGACATTTTAAGGAAAAACAATTACTAACTAATTGTGTGTGTATATATATATATATATATATATTCTCACTCTTTCATTGATACCTTTTTATTTTTTAGAAATGTATATACTTTTAAAATTTGAAGTTTGTAAATATTTGTAAAGTTCACAAAAGTGAAAAAAAATGTATAAAAGAAATGATTGAAGTATAATTACTCCACTTTTAAACGTTTTTTTTTAAGTCATTGAAATTCTTCTTAATTTAAAATATTATTATCACTATTTATCTCTTTAACTTCTAGTTATAATTTTTTTATTTCAAAGAAAAATAGAAGGTCAGAATATATTAAAAAAAACTAAGAATTTAAATAGATAAATAACAATGTTATTTTTTTTTTTTTTTAAAGTGTGCATGCAGAAATGTGAAATATTGTTTAACACCATGATTTATGTATATTTTGCTTTAATCGATGAAAGTAAATTCCTTTAATTGATGAAAGTGTTTTCAAAACTTATAGAACTTTACTCTCAAAATTTTTAATTGCAAAACTTCTCAACAAACAAAAATGTAAAATTATGAAAATTTTAGTACCCAAAATTTCTAAAGGTTAATTTTTGCACCACTGAATGCACATGGGCCGAATGAAATGGCCCAATTGAGTTTTTGTCCATATTAAAAAGCCTTAATCCTTAGGGTTTTTCAAGGGCTTAAATACAATGGCCCGTTTGAGGTTTTGTCTGTATAAAAAAAGCCCTAATCGTTAGGGTTTCTTTTTCAGCGCAGCAGGCAGAACTCTCTTAAAAGAAAAAATTTACAACTCTGCCTCTTCTCCTCCCCACGAAAAATGGCTGCCGGCAAGAAAACTGTAAGTTTTGCGCTGCATTTTTTTCTATTTCAATCTATAAATCTGAAATGGGATTCTGATTTGGTGTTACTATCAATGGTGGTGTTTCTTTTTGTCATTATTATTACAGAAGAAGACACATGAGAGCATCAATAACAGATTGGCTTTGGTTATGAAGAGTGGAAAATACACTCTCGGTTACAAGACCGTACTTCGCACTCTTAGAAACTCAAAAGGTGATTTTTTTTTTTTTGTTTTAATTAGAGATTAATTGGTGTTGTATATTTTTGGGAATCAATTAGGTTTTTTTAGATGTTAATTGGTTTGTATATTTTTGGGAATCAATTGATTTTTGGCAGGGAAATTGATTATAATTTCCAACAATTGTCCACCGTTGCGAAAATCTGAGATCGAGTACTATGCTATGCTTGCTAAAGTTGGAGTTCACCATTACAATGGAAGTGAGTGTTTTTTTTTTTGTTAAAGTAGAAATAGTTTTGCATTTGGCATTGCTTCTTTTACTTGATTCTTATTTATGCTATAAGTGGAGGGTTTATGCATATTTATGGTAAGGAATTGCAATTGTGATTTCTGTTTGATGGCATCAAATCTCTGTCCTTTGAAGTTGACTTCCTATTGAATTGTAAAATATCAAATTTAATTATATAGCATTTTGTGAACGCTTCATGCTATATGATTAAATCTCTTTTCCCCACTTGTTGTCATTGAACTACAGAAAGGGTTTGATCTTATCAAATGAGACTGTTTCGTTTCTTCTGTAAAAAGAAACCTGATACAAGAAGTCCTTTTAAATCCACAAAATTGAGTTCAACATTAGTGAAAATAAGAGAGATCCTTGTTGAGACTTATGTGCATTGAAATGAAAATTATAGTGTTGCAAAGAATCCTTCACTCTGAAGATCACCAACTTTCCACAGAATGTGATTGTGCTATTGCCCTCTTTGTAGCACTAACCACAATTAGAAATCAAGGATGTGATGAATTTTATTCCTTTAGCAAAAGCATTTTTAGTACAATCTGCAGTATGAGATAATTAAATAACCTTTTGAGTCTCTCTAAGATCTACATTGCAGAACATTAAATCCTGTCACTGGTGGGAGATTGCTTTTTGCTGACAGTTATTTCTTTGCTTGATTGTAATGTGGGCCTGTGTAATATGTAGCTCATTTGTGCATAATCTAGGTTCTGCATATCTGTTGTTTAGAACGTCAATTCCTTTGACTGGTTATTGATTCAAAATAGGTATTCTATGTTATATATCAACTTGTTGGTCATTGAACTCAGCTTGAGTTTTCCATGTGCATATCATTATGATTACCTTTTAAATTATGTTTTAGACTCTTAAACTGAACTCTTTGTCAATGTGGTTTTCCAGACAATGTCGATTTAGGAACTGCCTGTGGCAAGTATTTCCGTGTTTCTTGCCTGAGCATTATTGATCCAGGTAAATAACGTATTGAAATTTTATATGGAGACGTGTATACTGAGATTGATGCAACTGACATTTGTATGAACTTTGTTTTGCAGGTGATTCTGATATCATTAAGTCCCTTCCCGGTGATCACTGAGTAGATTGAATATCTGGTGTTATTTTGTAGCAGAATTAATACTTGTGTGTCAAATTTTGTCTGGTTTTGGTGATAACAAGCTTTTGTTTATGTAGTTTCATTTCTGGGCACTTATTTACAGATCAGCAAATGCTTCTGTTTGTTTACTAGTGATACTTAATTAATTCAGGTTCTGTTTGTGAGTTTGTCCAAGTGGGTTGTGTTAATACCAGCAAATGGTTTTTACATGTGCATACTTTGTTTGGAAGATGATTCATTAGACCATTGTAGGTGCGGCATGTGGAATGTGGCAATGGAACATCATGTATGAGATGAGAGTAGTGAAGTTAAGATTAATTTGGGATTTATGTTGGATGGGTAGATAGCTGAAGAAGTAAAGCAAGATGATAATTGTCTGGTGAAAACTTCGCTAGAATATGAATAGAGAAGTACTTGTGGTTGTTTTTTTTATAGGTCATTTATGTGTCATTTATAGGATGAGATAAGTATTGTGTTAATTGCTTTCCGTCTGCTTTATTCACAGCAAATTAAGTCCAAATTAGGCAAAAGGAAATAAGATGTAAGAGATTATTTAGCCTTTCGGAAGAAAATGTGATTATCCTCTTTTTTATTTTTTTTAAAAAGTTTGCAGAGGAAAAAAAATGTATTAAGTTGGTATAAATCATAGGACGAATTACTCATTTTGTTGGGTGAATTACAATGTGACAGAAAATGTGATAGAAAAGTGCCGTTATTTTCTTGCAAGTGTCTCGTAGATGATATTATTATCATATATCACATCAATTTTATTAAAATAAATTTCATAAGAGCTAATATCAAAAATAACTTTCAATTCCAACCTGACATAAAAATTATTTTTACGATGTTTAGTTACAATTTGTCAATTGGAATCCTTTCACATTTTATTTTTCAATGGAAATAAGATTGGTCTAGGTTTTCTTTTCCAAAATATTTTTTCAACTGAAGAGATTACGTCCAAACTAGTGAGCATAATGAAATCATTTCAATTATAAAGCCTAACTCTATTTAGTTCACCTTCAACTTGATTTAGAAACTTAAGAAAACTTGACTCAAAATTTACATAAATTTTGCTGGACTCAAGTTTTCATTTTAATTATAACTTTTTCAAATAAAATAATGCACATAGTAGGATTTCGATTTTTCATTAATTTCAATTAAGTTCACAAACTACTTGAATCAAGTATTGCAATATTCAAATTCAATTCAATTTATTATTTCAACTATTTTATTTTACATTTGATCGATAAATTTATAACATGTATTACAAGTGCTCTACGTTACATTAATAAGACATGTATTAATATATTTTAAATTTAGGGATAAGTATAACAAGTATCTATGGTCTAGCATTTTTTTCACTTTTGGTCATATGATTTTTTTTTTATAATACTTTAATACCTTGTGATATCTGACGTTAATAAAACTGTGTTAAATTTACTAATATTGTTAAATGTGATGACATGGATGTCGATTTAGATACTGACGTGTTGATGTGGATGTGGATGCTGACGTGCCGATATGGACACTGACATGGATACTGATGTACTAAAGTGGATGTCAACGTCAGTATCCACGTAGGCATCCACATCATCACAATTAACAGTGTTGATAAGTTTGACTCAAATTTGCTAGCGACTGATATCACAAAGTACTGAAGTGTTAAAAAAAATTATAGAGCCAAAAATGAAAAAAAATAAAAAAGTGCTAAACTACATGATATCTTTTTTTTACTTATCCCTTAAATCTAATCATCGAATGTATTCAGAGTTCATTGGACCCTAACTAATTCAGTTTAACCCGAATAGGACTAAAAGAGCGGCAAAAGTCTTTTAACAATAGTTTGACTCGGATAAGACTACAAGGACGTCAAAATCTTCCAATACCTATTGAACGAGACTGTATTTACTAGGACTTGAATTTAAAACTTTAACTTAACTGAAAACAGATTTTGCCAGCCGATATCGACGGTTGTATTTTAAATAAATTGATAGTAACAAATTTTATTTATTTTTGTTTGTTCGAATGAGGTGAGAGAGAGAAACAAGGAGGCTATGGTAATATGGTACACACAAATCCAGCGCCGTTTTAGACAAAAAGAAAACATTCGTCTTTGTGTTATATAGTTTTGCGCCAGAACAAAACACTAACAACATTTCTGCTACAATTCAACCTTTTTATGCCTTCTCTTCTCTGCAACTTTCTCCTCTATAAATCTCGCTCATCACCATTTCTTCTTCTGTTTCTACTTCTGCTCCCTAGGGTTTCTGCTGCTTCTAGGGTTTCTACTTCTCCTGCACAATTTTTAGGGTTCACATACCACTCTCTCTCTTTAATTTCTCCACTTTCCCTCTTTCTTAAACCTCAAGCTTGTAGATTGTTTTCTTGTGCAATTTGCATTGTTTTCCATCAGCATTTTCTTGAATTTGGAGTTACTTGTGATTTATTTATTTTTTCAATGGAAATTTGCTTCTGCTTGTTTATTGGAAAGATTTCTTGTTGGTGTTTGAAAGATTGAAGCTTTTGGTAGTTGCTGTGATTATTGTTTATTGTTTCAGCTTCTTGTTTCCAATTGGAATTTTGAACTGAGTGCGGGCAAGGGAGGATTCTTACAGTTTAGGGTTTTTTTTTTTTATTAGTTGGTGGGTGGTTTAGTGACCACAAGGGTCATTGTTGTTGTGAAGGTGGGGATGAATAGTGTTTTCAGTGAACAGATTCTTGCTGATAAGCTTTCTAAGCTCAATAGCACCCAGCAATGTATTGAAAGTATCCTTTTCTCTTTTTTTTTTTAATTGGAAATGAATGGATTGTTTGTGTAGGTTCTTTTTGAACTTCTCTTCATTTCCTTTTTTATGGTTAAGAAAGTGGTATTTACAGATTTCAATATTTCTTATTGTTTCTTTTCTATTCAAGAAATATATGGAATTTAATTCATTTTGAGATCTTGATGACCTGGATAAGCATAATTTCTTTTTTTAAAAAAAATTGGGGCCGTGTTAATTTTCCAAATATGGTTATTTGAATTGCTTCTCCCACTCAAATATAACATTTTTTTTGGGTGTAAAGTTGAGATCAATGGAGTTACTTTAAGCTCAACTTCATGGTCATACTGAATCTGTTCCAAATTTGACTAGTTTTGTCATCTAAGACTTGCTGTCCATTAAGTTGGAGCAGAAGTTTTGAAGACTTTGCTTATAAGTTGTAACATAGCTTGTTTTATGCTAAAAGGATTGTAAATACTCACATATTGACTCTTTGTTCAACTAGTATGTTTTTCTTGACTGTATCATGTAGCCTTGTCACATTGGTGCATATTTCACCGGAGCAAAGCAGAGCAAGTTGTTGAAACGTGGGATAAACAGTTCCACAGTTCAGAGATGGCTCAGAAAGTTCCTTTGTTGTATCTTGCAAATGATATCCTTCAGAATAGTAAACGTAAAGGGAATGAATTTGTATCAGAGTTTTGGAAGGTTCTTCCTGCCGCACTGAAGGAACTTTCTGAGAAAGGGGATGATCGTGGCAAGAGTGTGGTTACTCGATTGGTAAGTAAACATATATAATTTACAGTTGTTGGGGATGCAGAATATTGCAATAATGGACTTATTTATACCTATATTGAGCTAATGTTGTTTAGTCCCTCTGCCAAAAAAAAAAAAAAAAAAACAACAACTACAACAAAACCAAGAAACAGAACTTAGTGAAATCTTTTGAAAATGTGAATTTTGATGGTTCAGTTTACAAAACTAGTATTATTGTTAGGTAAATATATGGGAAGAAAGGAGAGTTTTTGGTTCTCGTGCTCAGAGTCTCAGAGATGTAATGCTTGGTGAAGATGCACCTCCACCATTGGAGTTCAATAAAAAACGTTCACGATCTGTCAAAATTATGAAGCGGGATTCTCGATCCATTAAAACTGTAAGAATGAGGATTTTGCTTCTCATTGTTTCAGGATTTTGTTTTGTGTACTTATAGCTTTGTGTATGATTATGTTATTGTGGCATATAACATTAATATTAGTCTCCTCTAAGGGGAAGAGCATGTTTGCCCTTCCCATCTTCCCATTCGATAGATATGTTTCTCACTAATATATCATTGCTCTGGAGACCAGAAATTGACCATTGGAGGTGCTGCTGAAAAAATTGTGTCAGCATTTCACTTGGTTGGCAGTGAACATCAAACTGAAGAGACAGAGATGAGTAATTGTAAATCTGCAGTTAATCGTGTGAAGAAGATGGAGAAGGAGGTTGACATTGTGTGTAGTAATGGTAAGTTGAAATGAAATGAAGTTATTAGAGTAAGGTGTTATTTTAAAATGTTTTTTTAGCCATTCAATCATTGTATCTTTTTGTTAGAGGGCTTCCAGCAGTCATCCTTTGACATTCAAATTTTGTGGATATCTTATGTATATACATTGCTATATTTTGGTTCTTCAGGAAAAGATCCCAAAAGAAAAGCATTGGCCAAAGAAATAGAGGAAGAGGAAAATCTTTTGAAACAAAGTATTGAGAAATTAAAATCAGTTGAAGCAAGTAGAGTAGCACTTGTGTCTCAGTTAAAAGAAGCTCTACATGTGCAGGTACCTGATCATACTAGCACCATTGTTGTCATCTAAATATCTCTACTTATCCATAGTTCTGTTATTATCTATTCATGCATTAAATAGCAGATTGGTGCAATTCAGTGTGCTGAACTTTTGAACTCTGTTTTCTTTTTCCTTGAAGGAAGTGGAACTGGAGAACATTCGAACTCAGATGCAGGTATTTGTATTGGTCATTTTACACTTCAGATAGATGTCCTTTTGTGACATTTATGTGGCTGATTATATGCATATGCCCACTTGATTATCTTGGTACTGATTTTTCTCATGGGGTAGATGGTGTGGTCACACAGAATCAACAATCCAACTAATTTTGACAATTGAATGCTCTTGGCAACTACAGTAATTTAGATTTACCTAGTTGACGGCTAGCATATTGAAATCGGTGCTTTGTTCGGAAGTAATTTATTTAGAAGTAATAGAATTTGGTGGGAATATGAAAATTCAAGACCGATAAATCTATTCTAAAATTTCGTTCATATGAACTTTTTGAGTTTGGCATGGACTTCTGTCAATTTTCCTCTAAGTTCATAATTTTAAGATTACATTATTGGATATTTCACATATTGTAGCAGAATACCACCAACCAGCATGTTTGAGAAATAAATTTTTTGATGCTGGATCTCTTTGCACACTGATCAATTTGGAAATTACATTACATGTTAATCTTACTGTGTCAATGCCTTGCATGTGAGAAGATTTTAGTTGGTGGGTTTTGTGCCTGATGTTAGGCCATGTGATCCATAAAATTTTATACTTTTCTGGTAACAAGATGTCTTCACATGGTCATAATTTATCTCTACAGGTAGGGGTGTAATCGAGCCGAGTTAAGTCGACACAGTATCAAACTCGAGTTCGATTCGATTTGAAAACTTAAGGCTGGAAACTCGACTCGAACTTGATTGAGCTTCATTTTCAAAACTTGAGCTCGACTCGATTAAATAATTTTTATACTCGAACTCGGCTTAATTAATAATTTAAAATTTTAAAAATATATATATTTAAATATTCAAGCTCGACTCGAGCTCGAACTTGACTCGGTTCGATAAAATATTTTTGTAATTATATTCAAATAAAAGGGAAAAAAGGTAAATATGTATAAGCTCGATTAATCTTGTGTGCCTATTGAGTCAAGTATTAAGGAGTTTGAAGTCGACTCGACAGTCTACTCAAGTAGCTCAAGCTCGAGCTCGACTCGATAATAATCGAGTCGATTTTGAATTTTTTCCGAGTTGATCCTGAGTAGCTCGCGAGTAGGTTTGACTCGGTTACACCCTTATCTACAAGCACGTTCTGTCAGTTACCATATTTTTTAAGTTTGTGTTCTTGACATGGTTGTAAGTCACTTGGTTCAAAATGTATGATCTATTTTCCTTACAGAGCTGTTATGGGCTGCTAGATGTATTAATATGCATGTTTTGGCGGTTATGTGGATGTCAATTTTCTCAAATTGGTTTCGATGGCTTATGGCACCATGGTCAGTCACCTATTTGATTAATTTGTGTGAAGTCTCCATCTAGTTTGCTCGTTTTTTTATTGGAACCATGAAATATGTTATTTTCTTCCCCTCAACCATTCCCATCTCTTCTCTTTCTCTTCCGAAAATGAAAAAAACTATAAATCATGCAGCTTTTGGGTATAAAGCTATATTTTGAACTTTCCAGAGTGTGTAAGATTAAATATCTGCTTTTTTATGTCATCTTAGGGAATTTGTGAATATGGATATCCAAAGAAAAAGTTGTGGATAATCAAGGCTACATTTACATTTATGCGTCAGGTATTGGCAATTTGTTTATTAATGCATTCATCTGTCAATTTCAGGTAGCGCAAGCGCAGGCAGATGAAGCGAGTAACATGCGAAAGCGGCTCAATGATGAGGATTATTTACCCAGCACATCCGCTTCAACAACCCAAGCAGTTAATACAAATGCAAAAGCAGGACAAACAACTAAGAGGACAACTGCAGCAATTGCTGCTGAAGTAGCAGATAAGCTTGCAGCCTCTAGCTCCTCTCAACTGATTATGCATTCTGTTCTTTCTACATTTGCAGCTGAAGAAGCAAAGAGTGCTGGCTTAAAAACGGCCTCAAAGCCTGAGAAGTCCTTGCCCATTTCAGATCCCAATGCTTTTATGCCAGCACAGTCGCTGACTGCCCCATCTAACCATTCATATCAGCCAGTTATATTACCCCCACCAACCATGCAAAACCAGGCCCCTAGCTCTCAGCCTCAATATCACATGATTCCAAACCCACCGTCCCAACAATATTTGCAGCCATCTGGTAATATTATGAACCCATATGGTTACGGTAGCATTTCTTCCTTGCCTCCGGGGCCTCCGCCCCCACCACCGCCCTATATGGTAAGTCCAATTGTGCCTTTGAATCAACAACCATCTCAAATAGCTCAGCAGCAACCTATGCCATTGGCACAGCAGCAAGCCCCAATACCCCAACAACAACCAATGCCCTTAACTCAGCAAGCCCCATGTCCTCCTAGTTTTCGACCCCTTCAGCCACCTGGGATGGTATATTACGGCCATCCTCCCCATTCTTAGGCGAGTAGATAGCATAATCACTGTGACCATGTCTTAGGGCAGAATCAAAATTTTTGAGTGTTTGAAATTTTGTTTGTGATAATCATTCTTGCCGAGTTTACAAAATATAGAAATCTGAAAACAACTAAATACAAAATTATTAAAAACAGCAATGGAATTCACTGGTAAGGGATCATTTTCATCAATGATGAAGGGCATGCATTTTTTTTTTCGTATTTTGAAAAAAAAAAAGATCTTTAAGGACATTTTTTATCATACCGATTAACAAGAATATAAGCATAAGGGGCGAGGCAAAGGGAAAACGGTCTTCAACACTTGTCACAGGATAAACTCTTTAAAAGGCCGTATTTGCTCCCCTCAAGAAAAAAAAAAGGGCGTATTTGTTTGCGCTCAAATGTGCAGAACGATCAAGTTCTTCATTGGAGAAGGAATCCTTTTTCTTCAATATTCACTCCCAATGGAATTTTGGCTGCATAATACAAGTGGTTTTTAGGGATCTTTACCTAAATACCTACTCTTAATACTTTTATTACTTAAAAACCTCTACTTTTTCTAAATTACCTCCATGTCATAAGCCACCAAAATAATTACTCCCTGCCCCTATTTTATTCACGCTAAAAAAACGCCGCTCTTCTGATTTCCCGATCCCAACCCCCACTATTCTTCTAAATTGGCTGCCTTCTCCTCTGAACCCGAGGCCCGCATTGCCCAGGTTGAATCCCTCCTTTTAGAATCTGACTTCGTTGTAGGATGTTTGGCTGCATTCTAATGGGTTTTCGGGTCCTTTACCTGATTTTTCGGGTTTGAAAGATTTGGAGGTTTTGAGTTTAAGGGATAATTCATTTACTGGCCCTGTTCCTGTGTCTTTGATGACCCTTGAGTCGTTAAAGACTGAATTTGTCAAATAATTTATTGCAAGGGCCAATGCCTGTGTTTAAGATGTCTGTTTCTGTAGATTTGACAAAGGATTCAATTAGTTTTTGTTCGCCAAGTCCCGAGGATTGTGATTCCAGAGTTAACACATTGCTTTTGATTGCGAAATCCATGAATTACCCGCAAAGGTTTGCTGAGAGTTGGAAGGGAAATGATCCTTGTGTTGATTGGGTTGGAATTACTTGCACTGAAGGGAACATTACTGTTGTGAACTTCCAGGAACAATTGCACCTGAGTTTGCTTCGCTTATGTCACTGCAAAGATTGGTTCTTGATGGTAATAATCTCACTGGGTCAATTCCTCAGGAAATAAAGAGTTCACTTTGAAATAAATGCAGTGATATCAAAATTGAGATGATTTCACAAAGGCTTGTTTCGGAATAAACCATATCTAAGAATTTAACTGAATTGAATGATGGACTGTGGAAAATTAACTAGGTTATCTCACTGACGCTGTATTCACTAATTTTGGAAATTTATGCAATTAATGTGGTTTTTCATTTATAATCAGGACTTTCTATTGCTTCACAATTTTATTTGGTGTTAGTACATTTAATATTACCGAGTATGATGTTGCATTCTGATTAGAGATCTTCATGTCTAGATAGTAGCTCTTATGGCATTTAATATATATTAAAATATAATTTATTAATCTAACGATCATATATGTAGCATATATATATATATATTATTTTTGTAGATTTAAATATAAAATATATAAAATAAATATATATTATATATTTAACTATTGGATAAGATAAATATTATATAAAATATATAAAATGCAATATTGAATACTTTTAGTTTACTTTAGGTTTCTAATCCGTATATTAACCTTGCTTATATTTATATTCATATTAATAAATAATATTAAGCAACTACTTTACCTTCTATATTTTTAAATTTTTAAAAATTCAATTGCAAATCATTATTGAAAAATTAATACATTCATAACAAATATAAATAAAGCAACTGTACATATATTACAATATACAATTGGTATATTTTCAGAAACTAATCAATAAATCTAATATAACTGTACTCAAAATCAAAGAACAACTTCAAATTTGCTTTTCTCCTTCGGCTTAAGTCTTCCACGACACGCAAAATCACCCTTATCATTAAACAAAATATTATCACCCTAAAAAAATACAGTCATAAAAACGAATATCAGAAATCAAAATTCAACCAAAAAGCAACCAAAATAAAAACTAATAAACAAATCAAAAATAAAAACAATCATACCAAA
>CATIWO010037784.1:0-35593 GCA_949673435.1 Macaranga tanarius
TCTAACTAGATTGCATATTAAAATTAAATCTAAGATTAATTAAAAATGATTCACAATAACAAATAATCTAATTAAACTAACAAATAATTATTTAATTAATTTTTAAATCATGCAAGTCTAATTTAATTAAAATTAACATTAATAAAAATAAAAATAAATAGGTCAAAAATAAAAAATAAATAAATCAAAGAAACAAATAAAAAAATACCAAATAAATAAAAAATAACCAAAATAAATAAATAAATAAACGTCAACAGTGCATGGCACGGCCAACAGTGCCATGCACTGTTGAGAACCAAAAAAAGAATTTGATGGCTGATGGGCCTGATGGCCCATCAGCCATCATTAAAAAAAAAATCAATTTGTGGGCAATAGTGTCCGGCAACGTGCACTGTTGCCCAAAGTAAAATTTTTTTTCTCTAATAACAATAATAACAATACAGAACAAATTAAATGGAAAGATAAAATTAAATTTTTTAAACAATAAATAAACAATTAACCTAATTTGAACAATTAGATAAATTGAAATCAATAACACACACAATCATTTTAAATCAAAATAATTCATTCAATTCAAAAGAAATTGAAAACAATCAGACATAAACAAAATTGAAAAGAAAAGAAAAATAAAGAAAGTTACTGTTTGACTGCATTGGCCCTCAGAAGCACATTTGGTAGACTGCAATGGTGAGTCCCACAGTGTAAGATGGAATCCCAAGCCCTTTTATCAAATTTTTTCATTCTCTGCGTCTCTCTCTTTAGATCTTTTTTTTTTCTTAATTCTTTGACATAAGCCTTTTTTTTTGACGTGATTTTCTTTTTTTTTTTTTCTAGCCCCCCGTAGTGTTTTTTTTTTCTCTTCCTATTTATAGAGATTTCTTTCTTAGGGTTTTATTATAAATCTCCTTTTTACCCTCCACCCAATTTATCGCTAATTTATTCTTTATTTATTAGGGTTTTTAAATTGAGATAGGCTATGAGTTGAGCTCTGTTTGGAAAGGACTGATCCTTTTAAACCTTACACTATTGGACCCGTTTTTCTTGGGCTTTTATCATTGGGTTTTTACCTCGTGGGCCGGGTCAGACCATATGTCCACAATATTCATTTTACATTTTACATGTATCAATTATAAAAAATAAAAATATGTATTGATTTGCCAAAAATAATAAGTCATAATTAAATTGTAAAAACATTATATATTTTATTGCAAATAATAAAAAAATTGTAGTTATTTTTACCTGAATTTTCAATCGGTATATTGAATTTAAAGGTTATGTATTGATTTGTCAATATAAACAAAATATTATTAAATTATAAAATCACTAAAATTCATGTAATTTCTTACCATTAATCTTTTTAAATTTATTTTTATATTTTAAATATATTAATTTTATTTATAATAAATTTAAATTATTTTAGTTTCGTATCATGGTATATTTTGCTGGGTTTGGGCCGAAAGAAAAGATCAATTATCTTATAACTTTGAAATAACCGGCGCAAACCCCAAATTTCAAAACCCCGCAAACAAAAATTTTCAAAATTTTCAAAAAATCCCCCTTCCCCATCACCAACCGTCCATCTCTACCTATGCAAGTCCAACCGTCCACGTCATCAATCCGTGCCACTCCAAACCAACCAATCACATCATTCCGCTTTCCTCTATATAAACCAAACCCATCATCTCGTAGCTTCATTCATCAAAATTCCCGAAGAATCAAATCTCATTTTTGCCTCTTTTAATTATTCACCAAATCCCTAGAAATGGCACCAAAGGCCGAGAAGAAGCCAGCGGAGAAGAAGCCGGCGGAAAAAGCTCCGGCAGAGAAGAAGCCGAGAGCAGAGAAGAAATTGCCAAAGGAAGGAGCGTCGGCGACGGAGAAGAAGAAGAAGAAGGCAAAGAAGAGTGTAGAGACCTACAAGATCTATATTTTCAGGGTGTTGAAGCAGGTTCATCCTGACATTGGTATCTCTAGCAAGGCCATGGGGATCATGAACAGTTTCATCAACGATATCTTCGAGAAGCTCGCTCAGGAGTCTTCGAGGCTTGCTAGGTACAACAAGAAGCCTACCATCACTTCTCGTGAGATCCAGACTGCTGTGAGACTTGTCTTGCCTGGAGAGCTCTCTAAGCATGCTGTTTCTGAAGGGACTAAGGCTGTGACTAAATTTACCAGCTCTTAGATTTTTAAGGATTAGGGTTAAGGTTTGATTCGGGGATTTAGATGTAAAGGTTTTTCGGTTAATGTCTTTTTTTTTTGAATTTTATCAATCAAAGTTTATGGAGTTCTTTTTGTTTTTGAACTAATGAAATTTATATTTTCAATTTATTAATTTCTTTCTGTGTTTGTAATATTGTTGTTTCTATTTTGCTGCATTGGCCACATTTCTAAATGTGGATTCTTTCTGGTGATTATTGGAACTATTGTACACTACTTGGCAGGTTTGCATCTTTGAAGAAAATGTGTTAATCAGTTTATGAAAGAAGTTTTTAATTCTTTCAGGTAGTAGCAAGAGTTAAAATTAGGTTACAACATTATTGGTCTGAAGAAGAAGGGATCATTTCAAAATCTAATGTGAACATAATGCTTTTGTTGGTTCAGTTTGTATTTTTAAAAATAGGATTCATTTTGCTATATTTCTGCTTCTGATTTCTTGAGCCTTCTAGGTGATAGTCTGCTGTTCCTGATTTTTAAAAGAAGCTTTTGATTTTAAGCATAAACATTAATAAGTCAGCTTGGTGCAATAGCAGAAAAGTTGGTGCGGTGATTGTAGTTGCTGAAGCTGGTCAATTTCTTGGCCAAATGGGTATTCAACCTTCCTTTTTTAGAGTATTTGCGACTGAATGTGGTTTCTTGAGCATTGTTTATTAGCAGTTAGAAATTGGGTTCAGAATTGAAGTCTCACCGCATTTGTGATAGAGAATCTCAGGGTTCTATTTCTTCTCCCCAAGCAACTTAATTGTTTAGCACATAATTTTTAGCAATTTTTGTCTCGTAGTTTTTTGCGTTAATAGGTGTATTATGTAGCACTACAATGAAAAACCTCACCGCCACTGAACAACAGAATCGGCACTGCATACCCACACAGAGAGACTAGTTGGTGAGACCCAACCCCTGTTGCCAAGGTTGTGCTGCTGATAGGAGAAAAGGGACCTCAAGTAAAAAAAAATTTGACAACATTTTATTTACGAGAAGAATGAAGAATTAAGGTGCCATTTGTTATTCCAATTATACATTGCATAACATTCACGTATAACCAGAAAAACAGCGGCAACAACTGGACACTCTACAGATAAGACCCCATGGAGCCTCTTCGGGGTTGCCTTAACTGATGTAGGGCTCCCCCCAATTCGCTACAGTCGCTCATTCTATTCAATTTCAATCATTTTTCTTTATCTTTTTCCCACTTCTTTACAGTATGGAGTATGCTCGGATCACTTCAACAATTGGCGCTCGACACAATGGGCACTTGCCTCCACCACGAACTAATTCATTTGCGCATTTTGAACAGGTGCACATATGCCCGCATCTGCAAAATGTTTGGGTTGAATGAAATAATTAGTAAATGGAAAACAACAAAACAAAATCAACAATCTCTTGATATCATGAAAGAATGACAGTGTTTCCATCTAGTGTAGATTAAGAAAAACAAATCACAGCATAATGCAGGGATACCTGTACAATAAAGAATCAATATGACTATCACAACAGACGCAACATGTCCCTTTCCTTACATGACCCCATTTAGATCCATCCTCAGATGTCTCAGGAACCAGCCCTGTAAAATTGTCCACATGTTAGTCTTATGATCAAGGATATAAATGCAAACAAACAACACAATGTTGTAGCTCTAACTAAAAAGAAAAGTTCTTGTTAAGTGAATTGCTAAGGGCAGCAGCCATATTATGTCACTGTTTCAAAAAAAATTTCTGCCGTAGAGCAAGAGGATGGCTGTATACACATCTACCCACCCTTCCCCCAACCCTGCACTAGCTGGGTAGCACTTTGTGCACACTGTGAACCCTTGAGAAAGATGACTTTGAAATGAACACTAACCTTTTTCACCAGCTGAACGATTCAGAGCTGCAGAGACTTCCTGTCTGACAGAGCGCTGTAGTTCAAGTTGCATATCCATGCATGCTTCCAACATCCTCTGCATGTGGCTCATTCCTTGCTGAAGTTTTGCCATGTCTGTTCTTAAGTCATTAATCATCTCCCATTCCTGTGCCCACATTGGCAGCCACATTCAAATTACATATTTTACACAATACATAGGAATTGGCAGATTAAAAAAAAAAAAAAACTCCAGATAAAGCATATTGAATATGAATAGACCGAGTTTAACATTCCAAACATGTCATGTGGGCACGAGTACCTAGTGCAAAAAATCTCAAGTACTCTTGAATAATTTCATTTGTCAAAATTGTTCAACATACAGTGTAGCAGAAGATCGAGCAAGATGCACCCAAAAAAGAATAAAGGAACTATAAGAAAACAGGAGTTCTCTGAATGCACCCAAAAAAAGAAACAAACAAAAGGGGTTGGGATGATCATCATTGGGTGCACTACCTAGCAGGAACCTGGTGAAAATGTCAAACAGAGAGATAATAAAGAAAATATTAATTCAAAAATCAGGCACCAAATATTTCATTTCCTTCCACAAACCATTTATTTTCATGGTTTTGTACCTTGCAATGACAAGTCAAAATCTATTAAAACATTTCAAAAAGGTAAGCCCAAAACCTATGACATAATTTAACATAATGCCTCACCAGTCACCCATAAATTACAATGAAGAATCAAAACAGAAGAAAAATGTTGTTCAATAAATAATTCCAAGCTAAGAGGTGACACTCACAAGTTCTGATCGATGCATGCTATGACGAGACCAGCTAGTGTGATGCAAATCCTGGTGCCACAATGGCTGAGGTGGAGGCACAGGTGGAGATGGCAGAACCAATGAAGGTCTGTTCATAGCATCACGCTGATCCTCATTTTGGTCATCTCTCTGCTGCTCCTCATCTCGCTCTGGTGAAGTAGGAGTTGGTGTTGGCAAGTTTCTGTGCATATCCCAGTCAATTGGAGCACGACCTTGCCTTTCAACATATGATTGTATTAATTGGTCCAGGCTTTCACGGAAACCGCTACGAAGAAGATTAGATACACTTCTCCTACAACATGAAGAGAAATTTTCATTATTTTATTGATCAAAGAGAAGTACTATAAAGATTAAGACCTTAATTAAAGCTCAAGTTTCTGTTATCAAATACCTGCTCAAAAGTTCCCTCAGTTCCATGCTATATACATTATCATCATCAGGTGGGTGGAATCTATTAAATCTTCTCATTGGAACAGCACGACGCATTCTTAGAGGATCAGAAGGCCCCTGTGTCCAATTTTGAACAGCTCCCTGAGAGGCATTCTCATGCCAAACTTCTTGAGCTTCTTGTGGACGACTTTGTTCACTATGTACATTTCCAGGGGTTTCCTGGGGCCAACGATCAACTGAATTCTCTTGCCAATTCCCTTCCATAGGTTCTGCATCACCATTTCTCCATTCATTGAGCCTACTGTAATCTGGTTGTTGCCAGTTCTGTCCCTCATCATTTATTATTTGTCCTTGCCAACCCTCTCCTTCATTAGCCGTTTCTTGCCAATTCATGTTATTGACAGCTGAGTTGTTTTCTGTGCTATCTGTTTGATCAGACAGCCGATGTATGTCACTTTCTTGACTCCTGGGTTCTGGTCGCTGATTGTCGTCATGTTGGATATTTGGTGAAGTACTTATTTGGCTCCAGTCATTGCCATTGTTGACGTTATCAAGGGTGCTATCAGAATGGCCACTGGCTTGGCCACGAACAATATTCTCCAACCTGGAACGAAACCCTTCTCTGAAAGAGAAGAAAATTGACATCAGGAAGTTTAATATTATCTATAGTCTCCTATATTTGTTTTTCAGAAACAGTTATCACAAAGGCTAACATTCAAACCCCATCTAATTAAGGGTGTGGTATTATACTAACACCCTCCTATTTTGCCTGTAGTGATGCCATCACCTCCAGAAATAAACCTTCTACAATTTCTGAATTTTCATTTTCCAACCCAGAGAGAAAGACAAACATTGAGAATTTGTCCTGTCAGTGGATAAGATGTCTCCACCAGTGTTACCATAAAACACTGCACCTCTAGCAATTTATACTCTGGATTGCACGATCCGGATTACAGACATTAGCATATTGGAAATTTAAATCATCATGGCAGTGAATCAAACAATCTCAGTTGCACAAATTTCAAATAGATTTCAATACCATGTTCTCCAAATCACCCTAAAAAAAAGGTGGGCATACATCCTTAACAGGACAGTCCTATTAAAGCATCTACTCCATGTTTGTCCCATGAAAAATAAAAGACATACCTTAAGCCAGAAACAGTGTGACGTTGTCTCAATTGAACTAATTCACTTGCAGCCATTGAAGGTGGCCTCTCTTCTTCAACAGGTCTTTCATTTCGCAAAAATCTACCTCTTAGTAATGACTGGAAAAATTTGACCCTTTAGTAATAAAGCCACAAACTACAAATGTAAAACAAAATACAACAATGATGATATGTAATAAGACCATTTAAAGACCAGAAGGAAATATTTTTCAGCCATAACTAAAGCAATTTTAACATATTATGATTTACTTTATTAAAGATTGAGATTTCCACTATAAACCTGACAGTACAATACGTAAATTCACTTCAGCTTGAAATCAATAAATTCCAGCATGTGAGAAGGATTATATACAAGAAAAATATATAATTGTCATATAACTGATGATTCATTCCTTAATCCACCAAAAGAGAGACAAATACTAAATGAATTTTGTAATGAATAAGATGTCATCACCAAGTTATCATCAAAAACCTTATTATGACTGTGTTAGGGACTCTGAAGGTAAAAACATGCAGAGAGACAAATGCTCAACTATGTACAGCCAAATAATATGGATCTAACTGAAGTTACTACGACTTTCTTAAATTCAACCCAGTAAATATTAGAGAAACAAAAGACCAAAAAAGGAAAAAGAAAAGCCTTGAAAAAGCTCCAAAACCCTCACTTTTCCAGCAAGAATCAAATAATAAAGAGAAACACTATTAGCTTAGGAAGGAAAGAAAAAAAAAATGTAAGTACAATGCTATCAGAAAAGCTGAATTATTTTAAATAGAGTGGAGGTAAACCCTATGAATGAATTCCTATGTGTCCATTAATCTATATCTAAATCCAAATTATATTTTCCTAAGGAACACTTTTATCAAGTAAAGCAGAGAAAGGGACTTCAGAAGGCGTATCCCAGGTTATCACCCCCAAAAACAAGTTAGGAAGCCCAAACATCGCACTGAAGTGGAACTCAATTATGTGAGGAAGGTCTCTTATTTCACCCTGACCCTCAACTGATAAAGTCATATAGAACTCTGTAATACAAATAGTTATATTAACAGAATCCTGTATGAACAGAGCAGTTGAGGGATCATAACGAACAATTGGATTCAACTTCAGCAGATATGGGGATCAACACTGTCAACCATACAAGAAAATAATACAAACTGTAGGCATAATATAATGTGATAACATAAGAAATGTTTGTAAACAAAAATATCTTGGACAATGAATGTGAATTCTAAAAAATAACCTACACATTTCAAGATGATTCATACTGTTCATAATATAAGGGAATTAAGCATGGTAAGAAATGACATGATAAAGAAGTACTACCAAAAATAAAAGCAATATATTAACGAATCAACCTGAATGCGGTTACGATGAGCAAAATCAGAGACAGCTCGATGCTCCAACAAACCCTGAAGTTCCCTCTGTCTTTCCCGCTCAATCCTCACAAGTAAATCAATTATAGCTTGTCGTCCCCGCAGCCTCAGCATGTCTCGGCGAATATGCTCTGGTGGCGCTTCATCATGGTCTGCAACTGATCCATCACGAACTCTGTCAACTTGTGCATCAAGTCCAGAGGCTTGATCTTCCCTCCGTCCTCCACGACCTCCTCGCTGCTGACTTGCCATCTGCACCCACTCCCTAACAATTCTAACCCTTTCACGTTCTGTTTCACCAAGCCATTCCCCTCTTGGACTGCCATTCCTTTGAGACACATTAGATGTATGATCGCTAATACCACTCTCCATCCATCCCCGGACAATCTGCCTCACTCTCTCCCTCTCAACTTCACCAAGATCAGGAGATTGCTCCCGACTAGACCCATTATTATCCCCACGCTCATTGTGTGACCCCAGCTGCTCATGCGGCCAAGGTCCAAACTCATTCTCACTCTCACTAGCATCCCCCAAACTTCCCTGAATCTCACTTCCCCGACTCTCAGACATGTTTGTACTCGACATATTAGTATTAGAACCCACACTTCTTTGATGCCTCAATCTCTCTCTCACTCTCTCACGAGCCCTATTCAACAAATGCTCATCCTCCAACTCTCTCCACATTTGCAAAATCGAAGAGGCCTGAGTGCTAGGCCTTTCAACAGCCCCCTGCCTTCTCGAAGTGGGCGACTGTGACTCTCTCAAAAATGAAGAATCAAGCATGGAAACAGTGTGCAAACCTGCAAGTGCCATGAGCTCCGACTCACGACTCCCTCTCTCAATAGTGGTTATCATTTCCTGAGCCTGGCGAGCTGCCCACCTGCTAAAAATCCTCGAATGGCGTCTCCTAGCTGCTGAGGACTCAGCCAAGTCATCACCCTCCAGATCAGACCTACGTCTCCTGCGAACAAGCTGATCACCCTCATCATCCTCATCATCCTGATTACGAGTAGAGCTACAAGAGGCAAATGACATACATTCATCTAAATGTCCACGCATCAATTCCTCTAATCCTCTCTCAAATTCACTTCTTGCATCATTAGTAGATTCAGGTTTTTGTTGCAGAGGTTGAAAATCAGTCATCCTCACAAAAATTAAACCAACCACCTCACACCACCACCACCACCACCGGCCCCGCCGCCGCCGCAGCACTCAAAATCACAACTAATCAACGATATTAATAACAAAAACAACAATAGCCCTCCTTTTAATTTCACAAAATACATAAAAAAAAAAAAAACCCAAAAACCAAAATTTTACCCAAAAGAAAAGAAAAAAAAACCCTAAATTCCCAAAATTAATTACAAAACAACACCCTAATTGGATTGTGACAAATAGAGCCCCAATTACATCATATCACCTGAAAACATTTAAAAAAAAAAAAAAAAATCAAATGGGAAGCTTTTGAAGGGGGAATTGAACAGAGGAAGAGGCGAAAGAAGCAAAGCTTTTGAAGGAAGCTGTATATATAAATAAAGTTAATTATTAATAATTATACGTATATATGGTTTTGTGCTGCGTATAATTGTTATTGATTAGAAAGTGCAAACAGAGAAAATTTTCAAAAAATAAACAAAAAAAAAGCCCTAATTTCTGTACAGAAACATTGTTGCAGAGAAGGAGAGGAAGAAGAAGAGGAGATCATAGGAAGAGAAGCCCATCTCATTATATATATTATTTTTTAATAGTTTTTTCACATTATTACTTACTATACATTTCAATGGCCTCCCAAAACATAAATAAATAAATAAATAAACAAAAACTTTGGTTACAGGTTTGTGAAAGGACAACGGATCTAATGGGAGCACCGATCTAACGATGATTGACACGTAGACTGTTTTTATTTTTTTTATTTTGTATTATTTTTTTTTTTGGTTATTTATATTTTTTATTTCCATGTCAGAATTACAAGTGGATTTTCTTGCCTTTTAAAAAATAAAAAAAATAAAACAGTTGAAACTTTTACTTTTTTTTTTCTTTCCCGTACTCTTAAGTGAAAATCGAATAATTAAACTAACCTCGCTGGTTTGATTCGATTTTATTTGTAAGAAATATTATTTGATTTTTAACCAATTGAACTGAAATATATTTGGTTAGTTTGCTTTTTATTGTGAAAAATATAATTAAATCAAATTGAATTAAAATTTTTAAAATTTTTTAATTTATATGTATATTCATAGTTCGGTTTGATCGGTTTACGATTAATATTTTAAAATAAATCAATAACATTAGTTTTTAAATATTTAAAACTCTTAATAAATTTATTTAATATCGAAAAAATTCAAACTAAAATTATTTAAATTCATTTTAGATAATCGGTTTGATCGCTTTTCTAAAAAATTAATAAATAAAATAAATATAAAAATTAATAATCATAAATATTATTAAAATAATGTAAAATTACATAAGGCTAATAGGTTCAAAATTGAAAAAATTAAAAATGCCCAAATCAAAAAATCAACCGAAGCGAACTAGTTCGGTTCAATTCAATTCGGTTTTGACCTTAGTTTAGTTCGGTTCGCTATTTTAAAAAATTTTTTAGTTTAGTTCGATTTTATATATTTTAAACCGAATCGAACCAAACCGACCAATGCACACCCCTACTCTTAACTTATAATAATAATAATAATAATAATAATAATTCTCGCAGCAATCCAATTGATTTTATTATATTTATGTCAGAGTACAAATATCTTGAATTTTGTTGATTTTGGGAGAGCCTTGTATACACCCGGTGTATTACATCCAGTACTAAAATTTCAAACATATTATTTAAGTGTTTTACACTTAATTGATAAAAATATGATAAATGTTATATATTATATCGTTTGTATAATACATTTAGTATAGGTAAGAATTTCTCATTTTTAATTATTGGTCTTAAATTTTTTCTGAACATTTAAGACTAAATAATTTAATGTTATGTAGCACCTTATTTATTGTTGTTATTAAAAATATATAATCTAATGTTAAAGCAATATAGACATTTAATAGTATAATTATTTATTAAGCAATGTACATTTAACTAACTATAATAAACTCACAAAAAAAATAAAATTATGATATATTATAAATTTTCATTTTATGGATAAAAAATTTTAAAAATAAATTTATAATATATAGATGGATCGATAGTAAATTACATATAAAATGTTTTGTTATTAAAAATTAATATTATATTTTATCATAAAAGAGTGATATACTTTTTAATAAAAAATAAAATAAAGTGTATTTTTCAGTAATAAAAAAATTGCGAAACTAAAATCAATACAACGTCTAATTACAGAGATTTTATCATTTATATTTATCCATAATTTTTATATAGGAGTGAACTTTCTAAAGAGTAGATTGACTAACATATGCTATCTAAAAACAAATAATGGATGATAACATTAGCAGGGTCTATTAGATTACTCTAAATCTACTATTTTATATATGTAATTATCATAATGTTGCCTTGTAGTCTACAACTAACACACTATTATCTTTCTTTTATACTCTAACATATTGTCCAATAATAAATAAAATTACTTTAATAAAAAAATTGTTATGTTTGTAATAATTAACTAAAATTATTCTTTGTAGTCAAAAGATATCTCTTTCATAAAGAACTAAAGCTTACTTTAGCATTTTTATATGATTTTAGCCAATCACCTCACAATTTTTTTTAAAATCATATATTCTTTGCAATGTAATATTTATTAAATTCATCAATTTGCATAGATACTCCATCCATTTCATTCTAATTGTCGTTTTAGAAAATATAATTTGTTTCACTCTAAATGACGTTTGGAGATTACTAATAAAAAATAAACTTTTATTTCCAACTTCACTCATATCTTAGTTTTAGAGTTTGATTGAAGTATGATTTTTAGTCTTTCTAAAATAGGGTAATATAGTCATTTACACCTATAATCATACCTATTAAATAGGATTCTTAATATTTGTGAAATAATTTTAAACGACAATTGGAATGGAATGGAGGAGTAATATTTTTATTTGAAAATTTAAACAAAAGTCAAATAGCAATAATGAAAAAAATGCAAAATTGGTATGGTGAAGAATGTGAGTAAGTTAAAGCATTATTTGTCTTTTAAAAAAATAATATTTTTTAAATTCTATTATTCCCGATGTAAGTAAGATTCTCCCATAAAAAATTATCTAAACATAAGGTATTTTTTTTTTCTAAAAATTAGTAACAACTAGTTGTTCATCCGCGTGTTGCGCGGACTACATAATATATATATATATATATATATATATATATATATATTAAAATAATTTTAATAAAATATACATTATAAATTAATTAAATAATTTGTAATAGTATAAACTTTAAAAATTATATTATAATAATTAAATTTTATTATTTTTATTTAAAAATAATAATTAAATAAAGAAACACTCAAATCCAAACACCTAATAGCGATAACATTACAATTATAAAGCTGTATAAGCACAATTAAAAATAAAAATCACCCAGAAATAAAAATCAATATAAACACACATGTAAATATTCACACATCAAATATTCAAAATTAAAATTGAAAGATATATAGAATCTAAGTTGACACCAAAAGCTAATAGTAACACTAATTTTTAGGATCACCAAACACAAAAAAAAAAAAAAGTACCCATAAAAAAAAAACAAAAAGGGATTAAATGGTTACCTTTTTTGAGTGATTGATTATATAGAATGTATAAACCATTGTTGTTTTCTTTAATGTAATTAATGAAAGAAGAAAATAAATCGAACAACAAAAAAAAGGAGACCCAATAATAATAAAAAAGTGAGACAATGAAAAGAAAAGGTACTATGTAGTAATGTTTTACATTAGTGTTTGAGTAATTTGAGGTGAAAAGAATTTAGAATACTAATATATTAGTGTTGAAAATATATATAACAGTATTTTTTTTTAATTATAATACTTATAATGAGTTTTTTTATATATATATTTTTATAGAAAAAATTGTGAATTTTAAAAATTTAACATATAAACTTTATGGGTGAATGCTGAAATAGAGGGAGACACTTGTCAAAATTTGGATTGAATGATTTTAAAACTTAGAATTTAATAATAATAATAATAATATATATATATATATATATATATATATATATATATATATATATATAGAACTAGACGGAATAAAATATTTTCAGTGTATGTATAGAAAATCAATTCAAATTTTGCGTTTGACATAATAAATTTAATAGAATTTGAATTTTTCAATTTAAATTTAAATTTATCCCAATTTAATCATATAAACATAAAAATATTAATTAAATTTGAGTTTTTTAAAGAATTAAATTCAAGTTGTAATTCATTGATTAAATATTTTTCAAGTTGCGATTTTTTATGTGAGCTAGACTTATAACATGGTTTCGAGTAAGTAACAAATTTTAAATCAACGTATAAAAAAATGAAGTTTTTCATGTTAAGCTTATAAGAAAAAAAATTATATTTAAACTCAAAAAATTCTCAGATCAAGCCAACCAAAAACTAGATGCATGCGTAATAGTGATTATAATATCTTCATGTGAAAAAATTATATTCAACTTCAAAGATTCAAATGAATTAATTCTATGAATTAAAAGTAATTAAAAATTTCTCTTCAAAAAAAAAAAAAGTAATTAAAAATTTTGATTAGTGCAACAATTTTTATATATAAATAAAACATTTATGGCTCACCAACATTTTGGAGTGTCCTAGCAGATAGGGAAAATGAATTAGACATTTTCCCATAGAGGACCCCCACCTGATGTAGAGGACCTTTTTTTCTTATTGGAAAATGATTTTAGAATTGAATTTTTTAATTAATTAAGTCATTCATTCATTAAATGTGGCATTTGATAAATTTTTTTGGTTGAAATTTGGTCGAAATTGGTATAAATTTAGTCATTTTCAGAAAGAAAAATTCAAGATATTGGCAGGTCATAATCATCCTTATCATCACAAGACCTAATTATGGTGAGAAAAACACCTGTAATTTTAGGGGAAAACAATAACTTAATTGTGAAATATCTCATAACAATCATTTTTCAATTGTTTGTGATTTTGATAATATAACAATAGTCAAATTATACTGTATAAGTTCAATTACGAGAATTAATGTGAATGTTATATATATATAGTGCATTTTGAGCCGTTTTTTATTTTTTATAAAATTTTTAATAGATATTTATTGAAATTAAATGTTAAAAAATAAAGTTAATTATATAAAAAGTAGAATAGAAAAAAAATTAAACTTTTTTAAAAATTGAATTCTCCAAATCAATACCAAATAATAATAATAATAAAAATAATAATAATAATAATAAATATGGTAATAAATTCAAATTAGCAAAAACAAAAGTAATTAAAATAATAAGATTTATACCAATAATTGTTGAAATTAGCTAGTAGATGGTTGTTTTCACCTAAACGATGTCTCAAGTTCGAGATGTGATCTACGCAATCACGTTAAATAGTTGTTAAAAAACTTTTACCACCCTTATGGTCATATCCAAGTCAAATTGAATTAGTTAGATCTCAATTAACTCTAAATATCAATGATTTAAATAAAAAAACTTATACAATAAATTTTGCTAATTACCCATATTCTCAAATATTTAAAAGTTTTTTTTTTATTTTAAAGTGGAAAGTTAATTTTAGCTATTTCATTGGTTTAGATAATAATATATTTTTGAGTGTGAAATTTATAGTTTTATTGCTCAATCTGAAATTAGTTAACTTTAATATTATTAATCCTTTTCCATCAAATGCTTTTTTCCTCTTCTTTTTTTTTTCTTTGCTAAGGTTATCTGTCAGTTTCTTCTTAGTTTTTTTTTTCTTTTCTTTTTTTGAAGAAATTCTTCTTAGTTTCTTACTTGTTTTTTAACTAACAAGAAAGCAAAAGAAATTTTTACAAATCTTTAATAGAAAATTTATGAAAGCTCTTTTTTTTTTTTAAAAAAAAAATGTTTTGAAGCACATATCTTTCTCAAATAAAGATTGGACCCAATAACAATGAGATTCATTTAATAATAAACTAGATAAGTGGATTGATAATAAAGTATTTTTAGATGACAACATTAGCAAGACATTACATATTAAAAGGCTATCTAATATTATATAAGTTTACATAATTGAGTTAAGATCTCAAGTGTGAGTTATTTAAAAAGTATAATGTGTTTTAAATAGATATTTACTTTTTTTTTTTCTAGAGATGAATAAAGACCTTGAACATTATATTAAGTTTATTTTTTTATTCAATTAATTAATATTAAAAATTAAAAAAGTAAATTCCTATTATTTGTCACACAGAAAAAATTTATATAATAATATTGACCATATTTAATGAATTATATGAATTGAAATTCTATTAATTAATTTAAATTTGAAAACAATATGACTTAACTTTGAAGTTTGTCGGTTTCAATTTTCGCCTAGAGAGACTAATAGGGCTGCACATTGTCTAGCTAAGTTTTCTTTCACTTTAGATTCATTAGATGCTACATATTTTGGTTCTTGCCCATCCCAGGTGATGAATATTGTTGCTGATGATTTGTTCTTTGTTGAATGAAAGTTCTTGGTTTTTCTCAAAAAAAAAAAAAAAAAAAAAAAAAAACAAACTATATTAGTGGTTATCATTTGGATATTGAATTTGAACTAAGAAAGATAAATATAGACAGTGTCAGTATGACATGATCCAAAACCTCAATTTCAACTCTCATGATGAAAAGGATAAATTACAATTTATCTTCTCAATTATACTATTTCATCTTTCACATTTTAAAATATATTTGTTCATCATTTTTTGGCATAATACATATACAGTTTCCTAAATTTATCAATTTTTTTCACTTTGACACCTCAATTTACGCTTTTATCATTTTAACACCTGAACTTACCTAAAATGTAATTTTTAAACCCCTGTCATTACATTAGCGAATCAGTATGTGACACGTAAAGATGTTTAACTGACAAAAATCTACAATTATAGGTATCAAACTGATAAAAAGTGGCAAGTACGGGGTGATAGATGTATTACATCATTAGATTAGTGTATTATAGGCAAAAAATGGCAAGTTCAGGTGTTGAAAAGACAAAATCGTAAATTAAGGTGACAAAGTGAAAAAAAGCTGACAAGTTAAGAAGGCTGGGTATGTATTAAGCCTCATTTCTTTTTGCAATATTATATTATTTCCCTCTTCTATCAATATTTCCATTAAAATTACCGTTAATTAACATAAAATGAAAATTATACCCTTCAATGGAATATAGATTAATCAGAAATAATTACTATTTACCCCATCTAGTTTATCATATTATACTAATTACTCCTTGAAACTTAAAATATATATATTTTTATTTTTGCACTATTATATTTTTACTATTTTTATCAGATTTTTTATTAAAATTATTATAAAATATGTATAAATAGCTAAAATAACAAGTAATTTAAAAGGCGGTTCAATCATAAATGAAAATAATTTTAATTAATTTAATTAATAAACCTAATAAATTAAACTAAAAATTTAAATAAATAAATAAATTTTGAAGCTAAAAAAGTATTTATACTTGATTAATTTTTTTATGCAACATAAATATTTCAAGTTAATATTTAAAATTAAAAATAATTAATTAGTAATTACTAAAAAATTTGAATAAATTAAAGTTGAAATTGTTTTTTTTTTAATTTTATTAAATAGTATAATCATAATTTTATAATGAATTAATAATAATTTTAATATAAATATTGATAAAAATTAGTATTATGATGAAAAATATAACTTTTAATGTTGAGGGGCAAATAGTACAATAGAGTTAAACATAGGGGGTAAATAGTAATTAAGTTTAATACTAAAGGCTATTTTAGTAATTTTACATTAGTTAACGGCAATTTTAATGAAAAAACTAACGGAATGGGTAAATAATATAATATCGCAAAATAAAAGGATAAAAAAATATATTTTTGAAATGTTAGGGATGAAGTAGTATAATATGCTAAAATAGAGGGGGTAAATAGTAATTTACCCCAATGAAAATAAACTAAAAGATAGAAGTCTACATACGATAATAGTCTGAGTAATGTTGTGCTCTCGTTGTTAGAGCTTTGGTGCTCTTGTTGCAGAGTTAGAGTTAATTAACTAGGGTAAGAATTTGTTTCACTTATCCATTTCCACAATCAAAAGCCTCTTCACCTTCAACTTCATGATGGTGCATACACCTGGAGAAGAACAAGAGGTGAAGAAAGGATTAATACAACCGCCATTCATAATAAAGCCAATGAAAATGAAGTGTAACACCCGTATTTTAGAATACATATTCATTCCTTATGTATTACATTTTATACACAGTAGAATAGTGCATTTAATTTAAGTATGGGTATGTTTATGTATCGTAGAGAGGGACCTAATTATAAGGAAATATGAGATTAATTTGTCACAATAGAAAGTTATGGGTTATTATGTATTAGTTCCCTTTCATTAAGGGGGGAAGAAGGATATTGTGGTGATAATTGTCCATATTCATCTAGATTTTTATTCTTTAAATAATGATTAAGCATTTATTAAAGGAGACAACTATAGGGGCAAATGGAAGCTTATGATTGGTGTGTGAGTGTGTGTGTGTATGTATGTATGGGTGTATGAGTGTAGAGAAATTGTAGAAGGAAGAAAGAGAGTGATTTTTAATGAGTTTTGAGAGATTTTAATCTTGCACTAATTATCAAACAAGAGTTTTGGGAAGGTTTAAGAGGTCTATAAGCTATTAGAGCATCAATTGGAGTTGAAAATGATAGAAGAGACACCAATCATTAAGATAAGCTCTTCTCCACTATAGAGTTGGAAGCCCTTTGGTAAGTGATTATTAATATAATGTATATATATTAGTTCTCTTATATATAATAGTTGTAATATTATGTTTGGTTTGTGGAAGCCATTTGATATGGCAAAAAATGAGATGTAATGATTGTGATTGAATGTGGTGTGAAATGAAGTATGGTTGTTGAAATGTGAATGTTGTATATATATATATATGTGGTTATTGAATGAATATGTGAGGAATGTGAGGTATGCGTGTGATAGTGGGGCTGAGCCGGGCGGATAACCTCCACTAAATATGAGATATGAGACTGAGTCGGACGAATAGTCTCAAAAGTGGCCACATTTCAAATATTAATTGTGAGAAATGGGAAAGCTGAGCCGGGCGGGTAGCTACCTAAAAATTATATGAGAATGTGAGATATGAGACTGAGCCGGGCGGATAGTCTCAGTATGTAGCCATTTGTAAAAAAAATATAAATATATATATAATTTGAGGATTAAGCAAAGTGAGCTATATGTGAGAAAATCTTGTGACGTTGGTTCCAGCCGGATACTGAATGGTGAAAATGATATGTGTTTTGCTTTCATGTTTGCATATGAATGTTGAATTCTAGTTTGTATGTAAATTGAATGGGAATGCAAGTTGTGAGAGGAAATAAGTTGATATGTATGGAGTATGACATGGAAATAAGTTGATATGTATGGAGTATGACATGAAAATAAGTTAAATTTTGCATGCTTTGTGTAACACCCTCACCAAAATCATCTCCATTAGTATACATAATTAAACGAATTAATGATATTAAAGGTATTGCTTCTAAAATCAGAAAGAATCTCTTAACAATTAAAATTTAAAACTTTCTTAATATTCGTTATATACAAAATTTATATATAAATATTTTAGTGCCACTACACCATAAATACATCTCTTTATACATCTTAAGTTCGGCATATTATTACATAATAATTCTTAATGTCATCCTCTAATACTTCTAGAAATCTCCATCTTAGCTATCTTTTTTATCGGCGTGGTCAACTGCACAGTCATCTCTCAGCTGCTAGCTAAGCAAGTATTAAACACCTATACTGAAAATTTTAAAACAAAAGAGTGTGAGTAATTTCGTACGAAAATTATCCAGTGAGAAAATAAAAACATAATTGAAACTTTATCACGAGAAAAATCTCTTTTACAATATTTTCATTAATTTCATTAATAATAATCAATTGGATTTAAAACCTCTCCTCATATTTAAATAATTCAAATATTCGAATTTTAATTGCAGCAAAGCACTTTTTTAAATCATCGACCATAGAAATACCCTTTTTCTTTTATAAAAGCAATAGAGGCTCAAAAAAATCATATAATTTCACCAGTAAATTTACTAAATAAAGTGAATCAACTTACCCTATGCCTTTATTATCCTAGTCTCAACCATAAATGAATCTTCTCTATTTTAGGGAATATAATAAAAGTTCAAATAGATTAAATATTCACACTTGGATAATCCACTTAAACCATCATAACCAAGCTCACGATAAGATCATTGTCAAAGTACACACTATCTATGATACCATAGTTTCCACCATACTACGATTCACAATATACTAAATTTTAAATGATATAAATCAGTCCACAACTGACTATGGTGATGCTGCTTAAGTGTGATCAGCACTTAAACCAATAATAATTCAAGTATTCAACTAACTTTATATATGTATCTGACCCCAGGCATTAGCTATACATATATCTCGGTATAATATGCACCCGGTCCTTGGCAACAACTATGCATACTCCCAACTTATATCTGGGGTAATGTGTACCCGGCCCCTGACAACGGCTATACACTTACCATCGTAATTGATAAAATAACATATGCATCCAGCCCCAGGCATCGGCTATGTAGCACCCTCACTACTAATTACTCCATTAATAACATGATTATAGACTTAATAATATTAAAGAATCTCTTATCAACAATATTACAGTAAGTAAATACTAATATTTAAAACTATCTTAAGTATTTACATCTCTACATATCACTATTTACATTATATAATTATCTCTAATGAGATCTTCATCTTATCAATCTTCTTAGTTTCTGTCGTGGTCTGCGGTACTGCCATCTCTCGTTGCTCACTCAGTAGATATCAAACACCTATACTGAAAATTTTAAAACAAAACTAGTGTGAGTAATTTCAAAAGAAAATTACCCAGTGAGTGGATAAAAAGCATTATTTTAATAATGATAACATAAGGAAATCTTTTAAATCTAACCTCCAATAGTTTCAACAATAAGAACCAATGATATTCAAAATATTTTATTTATATTCAAATAAATATCAATTTACAAAAACAACCACATCCATTACTCGTTTGAATATTTCATAAAATCTCCTTTTTCTTACGTATTTATTTACTGAAATAATAGGGATTTAAATAAACATCAGTAATAAATAAATACTCTATATTAATATCTATATAGCATCACTATATACCTTTTCTCTCATAAAGTCAGGAATTCAGACATAAAATAATTCATCACTAATTCAAGCCGTACTTTAAAAGACAGTTTATCAAATAAAGTAAGTCAACACTTCACCATACCTTTTTTTGATAATATACTTTAACAATTAATTAACATACTAACAATAAGGTCATCATCCACATACACCATCCATTAAAAATTATTAACTAGGAGTGCTTCATGCACCTACACATGATCTTAAGCGCAATATCATTCAACACTATAATAACTCACAAGCATTCATTCATTTTCAATACCCATGATAGAATCACTTAAGTGTGATCCGCACTTAAGCCCAACATGACTCAAAGGTCAATCTAACCTGATATATGTAGCTGGCCCCAGGCAACAGCTCTACATATATCTCAGATGTACTCTTATATCTTCATAGCAAATTATGCACCCGGCCCTTGGCAACGACTATACACGATGTATCTGGCCCCAGGCAATGGTTACGCACATATACTCACTCACATTATAATAACATGTATATCCGGCCCCAGGCAACGACTATTCTTATTCACTAACTTAATCTTATGAAGTATCATGTGCATCCGGCCCCAGGCAACGGTTACACACATATACTCACTCACATTATAATAACATGTATATCCGGCCCCAGGCAACAGCTATACACATTTATCCATTTCAATTATAAATTAGCGTATGTGCTACTTAACCATAATCCTATGCGGTAATATGTGTATATGGCCCTAGGCAACGTCTTTACACATTTCCCAACCATTTTTCCAACATAGACATTATATATCTCTGCACAATATTACATGTATTCGACCCCCCGGCGTCGAATATACATCTCTATGAATCTTTCATGTCCTCGATAAGGAATCTCAATCCTTAGGGTTATATTCAACTAAAATTACATCACTTTTTTTTAGGAGTTCTCGAGTATTCTAGCATCATTGGTATCTCATTGTACCTCTCGTATAAAACATTATTCTTAAACTCCCTATTCCTACTATTGGATTCCACTGAGGTAACTCAATTTTTAGTCTCAATATTGGATACTTAAACATCATCCCTATTGACTAAAACATCGAATAATACAATATCTCCATTTAACTTTCCATCTCTAGGTTTGACCTTTCCTTACCAAAAAGGAATAAGGTTAGATATATATATATATATATATATATATATATATATATATATTTACTTAATCTCTCATCATTCCTTTTCTTTAGGATTGAAATCTTAGTTCCACTTAATTATACTGGATACTTTACTTTAATTCTTATTTCCTTATTGTATTATCTTTCCGGCCTCATTGTTAATGTACATACTTTAGTCTCTACTCGGAGACTTCAAAATTTCCATACTTTTTTATTCTACTTCTTAAGTTAATAAGTCCTCACTAAGAAGGAGTAAGTTCGTGTACACCTATATGGTAGGATGTATATTCGGCCCTAGGCTTCGACTATATACAACTACCCAATTCAGCCATGCCTCATACACGAGCTCTCTAATTTCTAGTGCCATGCACTCTTAAAACTAACTATAATTTCAACTAAAACTTTGAAGCCCTAAATGGAGGCTTAAACGGTCGAATTTGAACATCAAAATGGGGTTCATCGGGTTCCTCTAATAAAGGCCATATAGCTCTCTGAATTAACTTCGATTTGATATGTTATGGGCCCCGTGGCTCATCCGATGCTGAAAGTTAGATACTTCTTAAACAACGCCGCGCATCTAGATTCTAAACTTTGATTTTCTTTCCATACATAATTTAGTCTCTTAGTCTGAGACTCATATATTTCATGTCATTTCATTAATATGAAGTATTTTTCAATCATTTTTATATTATAGTACATTGTTCCAATGTTCGGTTCAATATACCATTCGAAAAATCAAAGTTTACAGCCAAACGGGTTGCAAAATAGGACACAGAGGCGCATGTCTGAGTCACAGAGGTGCATGGCTCTGTGCAAATGCGCATGCCTCAAGCATAGGGGCGCACGCCTCTGTGCAGAGGCGCATGACTCTGTACAGAGGCGCTACTTCTGCGTAGAAATAGCCTTGATCAGCAACAGAGATGCACGGCACAGCTACAGAGGTGCCAGACTCTCAATGGGCAGACACACGCCTCTATTCTTCTGGAACACGAATATCAGAAGAGAAATTACAGAAATTTTAGCTCAAAACTCAATGTAACAACACCAGATGATAATATAGCATGCGTATATCTTTAACATATGATCAAGCATGCTGTAAACTACTTAAAACCGACTAAATCTAAGGAAAATATTCCAAAACCCTAGTTTTATTCACAATTCATGCTTGAACAAAAATTAGAATGAAAAACCATAAATTCTTAGAGCCACTCACACTTTTCTCCAGCTGATTCATCTTCTTCCTCATTCGATTCGGATTCTCGGTTCTTCAGAGCACTTTTTCCTTTTTCTTTCTCCTTCTTTCTTCCCTTTCTTCTTCCTTTCTCCTTCCTCTTCTCCTTCTCCCGTACATAGTCATACTTCTCCTCCTGCAAACCAACCACTCCACTTTCTCATATCCACTTTGCTCCCTCATCTTTCCTTGCCTTATTCCTTAATCCTTCTATCTTCAGTTTCTTACATTCCCATCCTTACTTTCTTTACTTAATATAATTCCCTTCTAACTCCCTTTACTTTTCTCTTTTCATTTCAGTTCTTCTAAACTTTCATTTAATAACTCTCATATATATATTCTTATTATTTTTTACCTCATATTAACTCCCAACAACTTCAATTTACTATCATATAATTAACCTTTTAATCACCCATTTAAATTATTACAATTAACTCCAATTAATATTTATTTAACATAAATAAATATTTCCTAATTACCATTAACTTTAATTAATCCGGTTCAAGGACACGGATGTTACAGGCTATGCACACTTACCATATGTATCCGGCCCCAGGCATCAGATATACCTGTATATAGTAACATATGTATCCGGCTCCATGCAACGACTATACATATGAACCATCTCGCATTTATATGGTAACATATGTATTCGGCCTCGTGCAATAACTATACATATTTACCAATTAAATCTACATGGTAACATGTGTGTCCGGCCCCAGGCCACGGCTATACACACTTACTATACCTACCGTGTCCCTGGCATGGATTTACACCTTAAATGATAGTATGTGTATTTAGCCCTAGGCTTCGACTATATATAACTACTCAATCTACCATGTCTCATACATGAAATCTCTAACTCTTAGTGTCATACACACTTAAAACTAAAAGCACAACTAAAATTTTGAAGCCCCAAACAGAGGCCTAAATAATCAAATTTGAACATCAAAATAGGGTTCATTGGGTTTCCCAATAAAGATCACATAGATCTCTAAGTCAGCTTTGATTTGATATATTACGGGCCCCATGACTCAACTGGTGCCGAAAGTTAGGTCCTCCTTAAACAACACTATCTCGACTATTCAAAATTTAAGTTTTAATTAAAAGGTCACAAAATAGGGTACGGAGACGTCCATCTTAGTCACAAAGGTGCCAGCCTCAGCCACAGAGGCGTGTGCCTCTGTGCAGGGGTGCTTGGCACAGCCACAGAGGCGTGTGCCTCTGTGCAGGGGCGCCTGCCTTTGCTATAGAGGCGCCAGCCTTTGTGCAGAGGCGCCCACCTCTTCAGTGAGCAGACGTATGCCTCTGCGATCAGGCGCACGTCTCTTCACTTCTGAAATAAATAATTCAGAATGAAAAATTGCAGAATTTTGACCCAAATCTCAATTTAATTATACCAATTATTCATATAACATGCATAACACTTTAATACAATATTATACTTCCTAAATACTACCAAAATCACTCTAGATTTACAAATAATATTACAAACCCTAGGTTTTCATATTATTCTCAAAATAATATAAACTCATGGTTTAAATTTGAAGCCACTCACTGATTTCTCCTACTTGATTTCTTATTTCTCCTTGCTGAATCTGGATGTAAATTTTTAGAGAGTTCTTCCTCTTCTTCTCCCTCTTCTTTTCTTTCTTCTTTCTTCCTTATTCTTCTTCTTCCTTTTCTCATTTTTCTCCTTCTGCAGAAGCCAACTTTCTCTTCTTTTACTCCCTTCTTCCCATTTTGGTCTTTCTTTTTTCTTTTCTTCATCCACAAATCCTCTTACTTACTTTTTTTCACTTAAGTCCTTATTTTCTTTTCAATTTAATCCAACCTTCTATTTTTTATTTAATTACTCACTAACTCTTTTAAATACAATTCCTCCAAAAATAACTTAAACATATTTAATTAAATCTCAAACGATTAGTAATCTCACTAATCCTGTCCTAAGGACACGGATGTTACACTTTATGTATATATTTGTATATGTTGATTAGAAAAGAATGTTTGAGAATGAGGTGATGAATGATGATAGTGTATTTGATATACAATTATTTTAGGTATGGCAAGGTGCAATTTGGACTCCTTGCATGGTCTAAAAATTTGCATGTCAGTAGCAAGCCAAGCTACTGGTGATCACCAGTCATTACTCTCAGGCCAATCTACTGGCAATTGCCAGTCTCTGGAACCAGGCGAGCCACTGGCGGTCGCCAGTGGCTGGCGAGCGCCAGTCTCTAGGCCCAACCCGATGGTGTTTTTGGCTTTATTTTGGTTCTAAATTAGTTTTAATTCATGGTATTGGTCAAGATTTTCAAGTTTATATGTATGGTATACATTTAAGTAATCTTTATGTGTGAATATTGGATTATCACATACTTGGTGTGTAATTAATTTCTATGTTTTCTTTAATTAGTTTTTGAGAAGTTTTATATATATCATTGTATTAGTAATTGCTTGTTAAGTTGCAAACTCATTCCTTTGCGTCCATATTTTTTAGGTTATAGCTAGATAGAGCTTGACGTGTGCTTTTGATAGTAATCATCAGGTGGGCCAGAAGTGAGCTTGGTGCATTTATATCCATCCTCATTGTCACATGACATTTTGGGCATTTTATAATGACATCATGTGTACATTTTAGCCTTATATTTTGTATATGTTGAGTGTATACAAAGTATATGAACAATAGTAGATGTTTATATAATATATTCTTGAGAAAATTTTCTTATACCACGTGTATGGAATTAATTATGGCCATGTGTATGCTTGTGTTAGAGGGTGTGACATGAAGAGTCATTTGAAAGAGTATAAAATGCTCTGATTAGTAATGATCTCCACCCATGCTTTACTACTTCGAGTTGTCTATCTTATGGATTCTACAAATTTAAACCCAGTTATTTACCTTTTAGTTAGTTGAGTTAGAAGCAGCAGAACTTTTAATAGCCATCAAATCCAGCAATATTTCACAAAGCATGGGCCAAAACTAGAAAATTTAGGGGTTCTGAAAAGTGGAAAGTATAATCAGTGCCTCATTTAACTAGCTCAGGAAGAACATAAATAAATTATTTTTGAAAATGGTCCATGGCTTTTTAATTTTAATGAGAAAATTAAAAGAAATCAAATTAAATAAATAATGGTTTTTGGATTCAAGTCAAGGGAAAGTTAGCACAAGTTTATGACAACCCTGACTTCCTCACAAGTTTCAAGGGAACTTTTGTGGACACCAGAACATCCTACGCTGAGATCACCATAAATGTTTAAGGCGAAACTATAATGAAGATAAGAGTTTGAATTAATCTTACAACGCTATTACCTAAGAGATTTACTTTTAGTGTTAAAGGTAATAGCATTTGGTTCTCTTTTTAATATAAAAATCTCCTAGTATTCTATTTTTTATATGGTATAATAGATCATATTACCCAATGTTGTGGAGAATTCAAAAATCTATTCAATTGCCTTATGTCTTTAAAGTAAAGAATGAGCTATGGATCATGGTTAAGAGCTCTATTATCTAACAACAAGTCTAAAAATCTACGGAAGCTAAGTCTGAGTAGACAAGAAAATCCATTTGAATGTAAATTAGATTTTAGAGCAGATGGTTGGGCAAGAATAGGGTAGAACTAATAAGACCATAAGGAAACAAGCTTAGTTGGATAGGGTAAGTAATAGTGCTTTGACCGAGGATGTATTTAGTAAGTTTCAAGAAAGGAAACTCAATCATGATGGAAACACATGGGGAAAAGATAAGTCAGTCAGCTTTTTTAGCCAAGAGGAAGGAAAAAAGAAATCTAAAAAACTTAAAATAGGTGAGGAGTAACTTAAGTTTTTGGTGTAAGATTTGTAAAGTCCTATTAGTTTTTTTAGAGAAGTCTAGCTAGTTAGTGAGGTTACCAACTTGTACTCTTCACACTTTCTAAATTATACAAGGACTTTTTATGTAAATTTCTTTTATAAAATAAATATGCTATTCAAAAAAAAAAAACTCTCATAATAAAAAGGGTTTAACCTTAACCTTAATTATTTAAAATTTTACTTCTAAATGGAAACAATTATGAGAAAAGGAGAAAAAAAGAGTGAAAACCATATTCAAATTAAAATCAATTATTTTTAGTTTAAGTGACAAATAACTTAATTTCTTTAAGCAAAATTTTGAGTTGAAACTTTGTAAATGGAGAAATAGATATTGTTAGAGTTTTTCGCTCCTTATAAGATTCATTCTATTTGAATTTTGAAATAATTGAATTCATATGACTATGAGTATTGAATACCGAAAATATAGCATATGATATGAAAATTGAAATTATGTATGTATGATTAGGCTTAATTATTTGACTCAAAAAATGAAATTAAATTATAACATGATTATTTAAGTTTTTATGTTTATAATTAGGATAATGACATTGTAAGTCATAAAAGTATAGTCGATTTCACAATTTAGTCTTAAAAGTGAATTTATTAACAATTAAGTTCTACAGAAATTTAAAATTATCACTGTTAATCCTAATTCGTTAACTCTAATGATTTATACTGACACGACATACATATCAGCCTCTTTTTTTACACCTCAGCTACCACGTCACCTAATTTTTCATACCTCACCTTCCACATCACCCATCTTCCATGCACCATTTTTTTTTCTTCTTTTTCTTTTTTGATATTCATTCCAATTTTTATCTCATCATTAACCTCTTTAACTTACATCTCCTCCCTCAAATTCACCATTTTCCTACTGTAGCTGTCATTTGCTTTGGCTCTCTTCATGTGTTTCTCCCTCAAATTTAAAAATTTCTATGAGCAAGAGCTGAAATAATCTCTTGAGCAGTTCCCAAACCCTCTTCATTACTCATATTTCCTGTCTCAATATTACCCTTCTCTTCCTCAAACCCAAAATCATCTATAGTAGCAAATTCTACATGGGACGTCAATGACCCCTAGTCATTAACACCTTTCTAGAAGCAGAAATAACTTTGTGGCTTTGATTTTTTATGGAAAATTTCATCTTTTTTACTCTGGTGTGTTTGATTTTTGCTGGTCATGTTTGATTTCTTTTATTGGATTTAAATTTGCAACAAAATTAAGGATCACTTGTTGTTGTTATTATTATTGTTGATATTGGGCAAACTTGAATCACTAATATATGATTTATATGGGTTACTCATGTTCAAGAGGTTGTGAGTTGGTAGTAGCAGATCTCTTAAGAGGTGTGGGTTATATAGTGTGCCATCGTTTAATTCATAATATTTCTTTTAAAAGTGGAGTTTTGGTGGTTTTTAATAGTGTTATCCGTACCAACATCAATCATCGAGAATGAGCTCTGATAATGGTTTCGTCTTCTTCAGGCGTAAAAGGTTTGTGTTCGACCTCGGATGAGACCTGGTTACACTATCGTAACCTACACAACTTGTTGAATCAACAGGGGATCAATTTGCTTATCAAAAATCAAATTCTTGGACTGTAGTTTGGCATTAGTTTCCACATGGTAATTTTTCTATTATATGGAATAAGCAAGTGTATATATACTATTGATTAGTGCTTCTTGATGAAAAATCTTGATTAAATATAATATCAATCATGGATTAAATTTTGATCAAATATAAAATCAGTCATGGGTTAGTTATAGTGTTCTTGGGTTATATTAATCCCCTTGAAATAGTTTTTTTTTTTTTTTTAGCTTGGTTAGTCTTTAAATTTATGGTATTCTCCTTTTGCTTGGTTTATTTTTAGATTCTAAAATTTGATTATGAAGAATTGTAAACAACCAAAAAATTAAAGGGAAATGAAATTCAAGAAAACAACAATATTTTTTTCTTTTTAATGTTTGTTATTAAGAAGAAGAAGAAGAAGAAGAAGAGGAAAAAGGGTGTGATATGAAAGGTGAAGTGTGAAAAATAGGGTGACGTGACAGTTGAAGTGAGAAAAAAGATTGATGTGTATGTCATGTCAGCACAAACCGTTAGAGTTAACGGATTAGAACTAACGGTGATAATTTTAAATTTTTGTAGAACTCAATTGTTAATAAATTCACTCTTATCACTAAATTGTGAAATCAACCATACTTTTTAGGACTTAGGACTTACAGTGTCATTATCCCTTTATAATTTATTAATGTTGATGAAAATTTATTATCTTTATTATAAGAGAAGAGAATGACTAAATTAAGATGTACAATTTACTGTCTATCAAATTTTCACTAAATAAAAAATATAAAAAATTTTGAATTAATTAAAATAATATCTAAATCGCCCATTAAAGATATAAATCATATAAATTGATTAGATGTTATGTGATTTTTTTTTTTTTTTTATCAATTTACTTCAAAATTTTTTACCTTTGTGAAAAGAGAGAGAAAAAAAAAAATCAAATGGAATAAAATAGGGACCTTTTTTCCTTTTCTGACATGAAGTGAAACTGTGAAAGAAGGAGCATTTTATTTGGTATCTTGAAATGGCACGAGGGAAATCAGGGCCTTGTCTTACTCTTCTCGTCTAGCAAATTTGGTGTATGTTTGGGTGCCTTTCTCAATGATGCTGATATTTTCAAGATTTTCTATATCATTTTCTTCTCTGTTTTTGGGTACACCAAATAGTTCTTCCACTTTTCATTGTACTATTATCATTATTATTATTATTTTCTTTTTTATTCTAATTTCTGACATTTTTTGAGATTACCAATTTACCATTATTTGGGAATTAAACGGAGTTATTATTATTATTATTATTTTCTTTGTCAAAACCATCCATGTGAATAATAAATTATTCATGATAAAAATAGATATTGCTCCCCTAGTCTCTGTGGACAATGAAAAGGAAAAAAAAAGCCCTTAATTATGAAGGAAAACAAAATCAATGAAATATGTCTTACGATTTCAATGTTTGTTTATACATTCCAAACAATTGAATTCCTCCCGAAATGTTCACTTTATTAATTGAACTATGTATCTCTAATCTATAATTCTAATTGATAACTTTAGGGGTGAAAGAGAGTTTTATTATTATTATTATTATTATTATTGAAAGCTCAACCGATTTTGATTTATAAAATACAACTGATTTCTAAAATAAAAGATAAACATTTTTCATGCATCATTTTTAATAAATAAATTTAAGTAAACTTTAAATTTTTTTTTTTCGATTTTCACAATTAAAAATATCAAGTATATATATATTTCATTTTTTTAAAAGACGTTATATATTATTTAAAAAATATTAAAATCATTAGTCCTTTCTAGCCCAGTTTGGCACAATTTTTCTAAATCAATTATTTATTTATTTTTAATTTTTGAGTATAAATTTTGAAATAAATAACAAAAAGTACTATGTGATTAGATATTTTTCTATTTAAAGATCTACAATTTTTTTAATACCTAAGAATCTGTAATTTATTTTACTTATTTTTTAATATTCTACTCGCTAAATATTGCTAATAATATATAATGTAATGTTAAAATAATATAAATACTTAATGGCAAAATTATTTATTACATAACGTAACATTACTAATTACAATAAATTAGTAACAAATAAAAGTAAAATGTGTTTTTTATTCTATAAAAATAAAAATACTTTTAAAATAAATTTATATTATTTTTAAAAGTATCCAGGTTGTAAAATTTGATAGTAATTTACATATGAAATCATTTTATTATTAAAAATTAATATATTATTATAAAATAATAATGATATTAATTAAAGATATTAAATTTTAAAAAAGTATAAACTTTTAAATCTCCGTTTATTTGAGGAAAAGATTTTTTTGGAAAATATATATTTTTTTCTAGTGTTTGGATTACTAAAAAAATAAGTGAAAAAAAGTATTAGTCAAAAACTAACTTAAAAACATGTGAAAATAACTTCATGTTCTAGGAACCAGAAGTTATTTTTCAACACTTAAATATCTATTAAATATAAAGAGAGAAAAAAAATCAAATATAATGTTACCATTTGTCCATTTCTATGTAATATTGTATTATTTAGGAAAAAAATCTATTACAAATCAAATACCATAAATATTTTTCAATTGCTTTCTAGTATTGTAGCCAAATATCAAAAAATATTATATTTTTTTGAAAAATATTTTCTCTGAAAAATATTTTTCAGAGACAAAATATTTTCCATAATGGAGCATAAGTAAAAAAAATGTCTAACCATATTGTACTTGCTTGTAGCTATTCATTTTCAAAATTATAGTTTAAAAAAGGCTAAAAAATTAAAATTTCCCAAATTATAATTTTAGAAAAAAAAATTAAAATTAAGTCATTTTCCGAAATTCACTTTATATTCTCTTGTTGTTTATTAGCAATAATAATAATAATAATAATAATAATAATAATAAAATATCTCCAAATAATAAGCCTCACTTAGGACTCAACATTGCTTTTGAATGAATTGAACTTGCATTAGATGGGAACAAAATGTTTATAAAATTATTTGATATACACTTTTTCCCTTTTTGTTTTATGGTATGACATGGAAAGTGACTCCAAAACTAGTTAAACTAACCATTTAGCACCTCCTTTAGTGATTGGAGAACAAGATTCTCTAAACTTGCTTTCTCTCAAAGTCAAGAAATTTGTATCTTCTTTTCCTTTAAATATATATATATATATATATAATTAAAAAAGTGATATAAACTTGATTGCAAATTATGAAAGTTACAAGTAATTAAGCTACTTCTCACTGGGCATCTTTTTAGATAATTAAATATTATAAACTAAAAGTGTTTCAATTGAAGGCTCACTTAATTAATTTCATTGACATGTGAAACAACATTATTTCTCTAATAGATAGCCCATGTGCTTGTTGGCAATCAAGTATTTCCATTGAAGTTGAAAATTTATGAGTCAGTGAAAAAAATAAAGATTAGGGCAAAATTTTACCTAATTTTTTTAGGCGAAAGGGTCAAATTGAACCCTTAACTATGCCTTATTGGACCTTAATTTTTTGGTCCAAATAGGAACTTTTTCTTTTAAAATTACATCATATTATTTTTTTATCTTAAAATTTTTTTATAATTAAGTCCTATAAGTCAAACAAAATTTTAATTCTAATGGTTAATTAAAAAAAATTATTTAGATTAATACATAAAACTGATAATTTTTTTAAAAAAAATATATATCGCCTAATTATAGAGTTTTAAAATTTTTTTAACACTATATAATAATTTTTAGAAAAGAATTTAAATTTATTTTGGCTTTTTTGAATTCTTTAAAAAAATTTAAAATTTTTTAGACTTAAAAATTTTAAAAACTTTATAATCAAGTGATATGCATATGAAAAATTCATCAATTTTATTCATAAATTAAATTTCAATAGTTGAATAATAAAATTTTATTCATCAATTCAATTTTAATAGTTGACCAATAAAAATTTATTTAAATTAACGATTAAAATTGATAAATTTTTTTGAAATATATATCACTTAATTGTAAAATTTTAATAGATGTATAAAAAATTTGAAGTAAATTTTAAATAAAGTAAAAAAATAAAAAAATTAGTATGTAGGCTTAAAATTTTTTTAAACTTTATAATTAGGTAATATATATATATTTTTTAAAAAAATTATCACTTTATTTATTAATTAGTCTAAATAATTTTTGGTTTGTTAGCAGTTAAAATTCAAATTTTGTTTGACTTATAAAACTTAATTGTAGAAATTTTTAAAATAAGCTTCAGTATGATCTAATTTTAAAGAAAAAGTTTCTATTAAGATCTAAAAATATATATTAAGATTCAATGTTAACTTTGGAACATAGTTGAGGGTCCAATTTGATCATTTGGCCTTTTTTTAAATTATCTGTTATTATTTTAGGAACAGGTCCTTAGATATTGTTTTTATTGTTGAATACATTTTTTTTTATGCAATTAACTATTATTGAGATTTTAACTCAAACTTTTATAATTTTGAGACAACTTGGATATGAATTGATGAAAATTCATTAATAAAATATTATTTTTAAATATAAAAAAATAAAATATATAATAAGATAATATGTTAATCCTAATAATTCAGACATCAAAATGAAAATCGATGGCTGCCTAGCTAGCACAACATCCATTCTAAAGAAAAATAAAAAAATTAATTTAGCACAAAACCAAAATTCTATTTAAAGATTGTAAAATTTTGGTCACATTTCCTTCTCCATGCTTGAAAGGAACTGAGCAACAGTACATCAAAATTTGACTATTGTCTTCCACTTTTCCTTTAATATAAGAGATGTCACAGCAATTTTTGAGAAACAATAAACATAATTAAAAGATGTTATAATTCTAATTTCTAACTTGTTCATTTATTTATTATTATTAAAGCATTTTCCAACCACCTCCATTAAACTACATTGACAAGAAGAAACAGCAGCATGAAGGTTCATTGGTTAAAAAGGAATATAAGCATTAATATTGAAAACAATGTTTTGTAATAATAATAATTGAAAGAAATAGATAACTAAAAAGAATTAAAAGGTTAGGGAAAAAAAAGGGAACCCAACATGATTTTATTTACGGAATGACTCCTTTTATTTATAAGGAAATAGAAATTCACTTGTCATGGGAAATTGCAATCTAGAATATTTTTGAATTTTGATATTTTTTATTTTAAGTTCTAAAATTTTTTTAATAAAAATGGTTTCTTAATTTACAAATAAAGAAAAAAATTCAATTTAAAATGTTACCGAAATTAAAATACTTGTTGTCAAGGTAAGTATGTGATGAGTGCCTTATAATAATACAATAAATTTGAATGTAAATTTACAAAGCAATGTGCGTGGGTTAAATATTTCGGTGGTCACCCAATTTTACACTTATTTCATTTTGATTATTAAACTTTAATTGGTTTTATATTGATAACTAAACTTTTAATTTAAGCTGCATCTGCTGGTCACCTGGTGACTTTTTATCTATGTAGCAGCCGAAAGTCGAATATTTATAAAATATTCACCACGTCAAGTATTCCAACTCATCCCCTAATTACCTAGTCATAATCCTAGTCACTTGGTAGGACCTATGTAACACCCGCCTTTTAGCACACGTGTGTATGATGTACATGTTGAATTTTATGCATAAGAGTTAGTTGATTTTATTTAAGTTTGAGAATGGGTATAAGTTGTAGAGAGGGACTACATTGTAAAGAAAGTTTGGAGTTAATTGTCATATTGGGAAGTTGTGGGCTAGTATGTATTATACCAAAATTACTAGGGAGTTAAGGAGGGTTTTTGGTGATATATACCCATAATATCTACAAATATTATTGTTATTATTATTATTATTATTTTTAAGAGATAATTATTCATTTAATATGTAATCATTTTAAGAAGACTTTGGGGGCTAATTAGAGGAGTTTGATTGGTTGTGTGTGTGTCTATGTGAGTGCGTGTGTGAGTGAAATTGTAGAGATTTTTAGTGAAGAAGAAAAAGAGAGGTTCTTGAAGGATTTTTGGAGAGCTTTCAATCTTGTATAAGCTAGCAATTCATTACCTTAGGAAGCATTAAAGGGTCTTTTATACATTGAAGCATAATTTGGTAAGCTTACTTGTGTATTTGACTAATTTAAGTTGAGTTTTCCTTGTTGTCAATTTCGGGTATGTTTCCTTTGTATTTTTTAGTCCGATTATTTATACCATATCTTGAGCTACAAAGCTCTGATTTGAGCATGGTTAGACTCCCTGAAAACTTCAGAGAGTCTTTACATTTCTTATGTTTAAGTTCGGACTGATTCTATTATTAAGAAGGGCAATTAGGGCTGGACATTTTATTGCACACCTAGATGCTCTATTTTACCTAAATGGATTATATAATCCATAGTTAATTCTACACATGTCCAAATTGAGTGATTCTAATTGAAATTTTTTGTAAACATATAACCCTAGCTTCAATAGTAATTTGGGGGTTATTGGACTTGTGTGTGCATATTTAGGTCATATTGAACCTTTGAGTATTTAGTTGCACTTTATGTATTTGGAATGAATTGTAATATTTGATTATTAGACTTAGTATGTAATTATATGTAGGAGTTGGAAGAGGTAGTGAAGACCCTATTTAATAGGAAAGAGCTTTTCTTTAAAAAGGAGTTGAAGCTTTTTGGTAAGTAATTGTTAATATGATGCATATATATAATGATTTTCATGTAACTATAGTATTTGACTATGTTTGGTGTGAATGCTATTTGTTATGGCAAGAATGATGATTATATAATTATATTATTATGAGAAAGAATGATGAATATATGTATGTATGGTTGTGAGAATATTGAATGGTCAATTGAGCATATGTGGTGGTGGATTGTGAATATTGGCACCTATAAGTGCAAGCCACTTGATGTAGTAAGGTGATATAAATCATGTGGTGAAAATGATAAATACATATGCATATTGATTGATATGAGGAATGTAAAGAACACGTATGAGTGTGGAGACTGGGCTGGGTAGAGAGCCTCCACTGAAAATGAATCTGAGACTGACCTGGGCAGAGAGTTTCAGATGTGGCTATTCGTGTGAGATATATATAAACATGTGAGATCTAAGACTGAGCTGGGCAAAGAGTCTCAGAAATAGCACTTGTATATGAAAAATATGAAAAAAAAAGTGAGCTTTGTGTGAAACATGTGTGACATGTGTTGAGAACTTCGGTCAGATTACTAACTCGCATGAACATGCATTACTATGCATTATTACATTGTATTTATATAGATATATGATGAATGTGGATTGGTTGAATGGTGTGATTTGATGTATACGAGGCACCAACAAAGTAGTTTGGATGCTTGGATATCTTATTATGATGTTTGAAAGGTTATATAGGTTGTTAGACATGGTCATATGGTGTTGAAACATGATTGTGCATAAGTATGTATTGAATTTAGGACCTCAGGCATGACCTGTTAGTAATAGTGCTTTAGCCCTATTGTATGGACATGGTATTTTGACTATTTATGAGAATTTATTATTATGATGATTTGCATGTTTATTATATAATAATGTCCTTGAATAATATTATTAATTATTCTAAATGTCCCTAATCGGTTATTGTTATGGGAATAA
>CATIWO010037804.1:0-19734 GCA_949673435.1 Macaranga tanarius
TTGACTCCCAATTGTGTTTTCAATTACACCCCTCTCTATCATATACTTATTCCCACACATAGACATATATCACACTAGGACTCTATATGTCATGGATAGCTCATGCATGAATAGTGTCTCACAAATGTGGGCGTTACACTAAACCTCAACTTTAACAGCCTTTTTGGCTCTAGCACCCAGAGAGCAAGCTCGACCAGGGTCCAACCAGTAAATAGCCATAATCTTACCCAGAAAGCATCGCTCGACCAGGACTCTCATCTCAAAATCTCATATCTGCCCAGAGAGCATCGCTCGTCCAGGGCTCACATTTCAATAATAACATTATATCTGCCCAGAAAGCGTCGCTCGATCAAGGCATACAATCAAACTCATAATTAAACATAGATAATAACTAATGTGCACATGGTCCTAGTAACACCCACCAGGTAGGCCGTTCTACCAGTTCTCCCAAAATATTTATATAATAATATATTAAATATAAAAAAAATTTATAAAATGATATTAGAAACTAATCATTTAAATCATCGTGCTTATAAAATTCATGCATACTATTCAAAATGTCCAATAGTAACATTTTCATCATCGCAATAATAAAATTTATAAGTAAATAAATATCATACCATTAAATCTCATTTTACCCAATTTAATTAATAAAACCACGCAAGAAAATCCAATAAAATATTTTCTAATATTAACTCACAGGTAGAGCGCGCTGGCCGACATGTCCTCATTTGCCTACTATCCACAGCTCCAGCTCCCGAACTCTCTAAAATAACAAATATTTATTTAAAAGAAATATGCTTATATACATACAAATAAATTCATAATAATTTTTAAAAATTTTGGAAAACTTATTAAAATTAATAAATCATTAGAACTGACTTAAAAATAACTTAAAATGACATTTGAAGCTAAAAGGAGTTATTTTAATGAGTCGAAACTATTTAAATAGAAATAGAATAATTTCCACCGAAACACTTCTAAAATTTTTAATTCAAAATCCGTAAGGAATTAGACCTAGCTCAAGTTATAAAAATTAATCCTCATAATTAATATTATTTGTTAAAAATAAAATCATAATTTTCTAGGCTGGTCACTATTCCTCACCGGAATCTAATTAGAACTCGTCGGATTTCCTCATCGGAAAACGTGTGTTAACCACCCAAATATACCAACACATTCAAAACAACCTACTAAGTTCAAATATTCCACCAATTATATAAAACATCAAGCGGAGTGAGAGATCGGAGTAAAAATATGAGTTTATTGTTTAAACTCCGACGAAGACCAAAACAGTGTAGATCAAATGCGTGGCTGGTCTCTTTTGACTCATGGAGACGAGGTGAGTATACTGGTGGTGATGGTTTTAGCTGACAGTCGCCAGAAAAGGAGATCCGTCATTAGAAGTAAGCATCTGAAATTTTAGAGGCTTGTCCTCGAAAATCTAGACCTCTCTAAACAAATCCGAGATGATCAACATATAGAGGATGTTGAGAAGTATATGTGAGTAAATTTTCATGGTGATCGGAGGTGATTTGGCTAGTGAACGGAGAGGAAAAATTCATCAGGTGCTACAATGACAAATTCAAAGGAGTTCAGGGACTAATAAGAATTTCTGCAGCTGGTCTATATACAAATAAGGAGACTTGCAAATTACCACTCGAATACCCGTATTTTTGATAAAAATTCAACTTAGTCCTTCCTCTTTAATTCTTACAAAAAGTTCCAGCAATTAAATGGCTTAACTTCAAAACCGCATATAATTACTAGCAATTAAATGAGTTAAATTCCAACCCGTTATAATATATATATATATATATATATATATATATATATATATATATATATAATAACAACATCAATAACAACAAACAATAATAATAATAATAATAATAATAATAATAATAATAATAATAATAATACTAATAAAAATTCAGGTTATTACATTCTTCCCTCCTTAAGAAAAATTCGTCCTTAAATTTTCACGTTAATACTGAAATAAATACGGTGGGTATCCACTTTGCATATCTGCCTCGGTCTCCCAAGTGCAATCCTCCACTATATGATTGCTCCACAACAACTTTACCATAGAAATTTCCTTCATACGAAGCTGACGAACTTGAGGATCTACTATTTCCACAGGATACTCCTCACAAGTTAAATCTTCACTGAGCTCCACCGCTTGAGGTTGAAGAATATGAGAAGGGTTAGAAATATATCTTCCTCAATATAGAGATATAAAATATTAGGTGAATCTTTGACAATTCAGATGGCAACACCAATCTATAAGCTACCTCACCAACCTTAGACCGTATTTCAAAAGGTCCAATATATCTCAAAGCTAACTTACCCTTTCATTTCCCCTTTCCTTGGTGACACTTTCAGAAATACCAAATCTCTAACAGAAAATGACACATCTTTTTTCTTAGGATCTGCATAGCTTTTCTGTCAGCTAAAAGCTGTCCTCAATCTCTATTGGATAAAAGAAACCTTTTCTGAAGTTACCTGCACCAGTTCTGGACCTGTTATTTATCTTTCACTTACTTCCCAATATAGAAGAGATCTACACTTCCTTCTATACAATGCCTCATATGAAGCCATTTAAATGCTAGTATGATAGCTGTTATGGTAAACAAACTCTATCAATGGCAGATATAGGTCCCATTGTCCTCCAAAATCCATAACACACATTCTCATCATATCCTCCAATGTCTGAATAGTTCTTTCTGACTGGCCATCTATTTGAGGATGAAAGTTGTGCTGAAATCGAGCCTCATACCTAATTCTATATATAACTCTTGCCAGAAAATTGAAGTAAAAGTAGCTCCTTTGTTTGACACTATACTTTATGGCACACCGTGAAGATAAACAATTCGGTTAATATATAACTGAGCTAACTTGTATGTTGCATAAGTCTTCTTTATCGGTAAAACGTGAGCTGATTTTGTTAATTTATCCACTATTATCCAAATGGCATCATAACCACTTATTGTACGTGGCAATCTATAAACAAAATCCATTGCAATCATATCCCATTTCCATTCAGGAATGGGGAGCTATTGAAGTAAACCAAATGGTCTTTGATGTTCCAATTTCACTTGCTGATAAGTGAGACACTTAAATAGAAACTCTGCAATATCTCTCTTCATCCCATTCCACCAATAGGTACTTTTTAAATCATGATATATTTTGGTAGAACTTAGATGGATGCTGTATGCAGAAAAGTGTGCTTCATCTATAATCTCCTTCCTCAGGTCATCAATATCTGGTATATATAACCTAGTGCCCAAAGCAATACACTATCATTATCAATCATAAAATCTCCTAATTAACCTTATTGGACCTCTGACATTATCTTTTGTAATTGTGAGTCCCTTCCTTGAGCTACCTTCACTCTATCCAAGTACATTGATTGTACTCTAAATTGGGCTATCAAATATGATCTAGTTATCCTGCATTGTAATCCTTGTTCAATTAACTCATGTAGCTCTTTAATGATTGGCCTCCTTTCTGAGCCAATGTGAGCAAGGCTTCCTGTAGACTTCCTGCTCAAAGCATCTGCTACCACATTAGTACACACCCAAGACTCATTGAGAAGCATCACAATATATGTTTCCACCATCACTGGACATGATGGAAAAACTATATATGTTTCCAACTCATCACTAAGGGGAGTTGCCACAGATAATGGAACCATCAATTTTGACGGATGCCAATTCATCTTTGATGCAAAAATAGGAGAGACAAAAGAATATGATGCACCCAGATCAAATAATACTGCAGCTTCTAAATAACAAACATAAAGTGTACCTACTACCACTGTATTGGATGCTTGAGCATCCTGAAGGGTGAGAGTGAAAACTCTAGCTTGCCCTCGACCTCCTTGTTGTGAAGTAGAAGGCTGAGCATAACCTCTACCTCCTGATCTGCCAATAGCTCTACCCCCAAAACTATGGCCTTGTTGGCCCACAAACTGTATAGCTCCCTAGTGAGGATACATTGACACTTAATACTGTGGAGGCACTTGTTGTATCGGTTGAGCTACTGAAACAGATGATCCTTGAGTATAGGATGGCTGGTAACTAGAATTAGGATATTATCTAGCAATATGTCCATACTGACCGCACCTAAAGCAAGCTCTTGGTAGTAAGTGGCATAGTCCCTGATGCACCCTGCCACAGTTAGGGCATAAACTCGGCCCAAATCTAATACTACCATAACTAGAACTCTACCCACTACTACTATTGCTAGCTCTTGGTCTACCCCTTGTCCTAATAGGTGGGGCAGGAGGTGGATTAGGAGCTTCATCATGCAAGGATTGCTCATCATCATTGTTTATTGCTTCTGCAGCAGGAGCATTTCATGTTCACCTCATACTGAAAAAGAATCAAGGATAGGAATTCAAGATATAACAAAAATATCCTATCGCACATGCTGAATTTTAAAAGCAACGATGATAACAGATGACAATGTCCAACCTAATCACCGTAGTAGTTATAACAAAAGATATGCACAATTGATTAGAAGAGAATCAATTAATCCTATAGCTCTGATACTAACTTTGTCACGACCCGAACCCAAGGCACGTGATCGGCACTAGGGAATGGGAAAGCTAAATGCTTCTAAAACCTGTAGTAAGCCTTAATAAAAATTTTAATAAAATTTCGGCAGAGTTTCTCCTATGCCTAGAGTAAACTCAAAACCTACAATATAAAAATACACTCCCAAAAATATCTCAACCAATAATACTCCAAAATTCTAGCAAAACATCCATCACATAAACCAATATTTAACATCACAATATTACATACCATATTACAATCCAAATAAAAACCACAATTTACAACTCTTTTAAAAATAGTTATAACAGTATACTTCTGCGGTGTCTAGAGTACAAGTACATAATATATAATATCAATAAAACCTACATAAGATAGTCGGGGAAGAATGAGACCGGTGTAGCAAAGAGCGACTAATATCTGACTGAAGAAATCCTAAAAAATAATAATTGAGGGGAATCAGACCTCACTTAGTGAATTAATATTAAGAAATACATGTTAGATTATTATTAAAAATCATTTATTTAAAACCATTAAAATTGTTAAAATAATTTAAAAGTATAAAAATCAAATTTTAAGAACCATAAATGTAATTTATCAAAATATTCAGAAATCCTTTAATCTTTCCATAAAATAAGTATATAAAAATATAATGAAATATTTTTGGTGGGAATAACAGTAGTAGAACCCTAAACCTCAACTTTAATAACCTTTTTAGCTCTCTTAAATCCAAATGACTGCTAATCCCAGAGAGCAAGCTCGACCAGGGTCCAAACACAGTCTGTCCCTTAATCCAATATTTACTAGCGCCCAAAGAGCAAGCTTGACCAGGGTCCAACCAGTAAATAGCCATAATCTTGCCCAGAGAGCATCGCTCGATCATGGCTCAAATTTCAATAATAACATTATATCTGCCCAGAGAACATCGCTCGACCAGGGCTTACAATCAAACTCATAATTAAACATAGATAATAACCAATGTGCACATGGTCCTAGTGACACTCATCAGGTAGGCCGTTCTACTAGTTCTCCCAAAATATTTATATAATAATATATTAAATCTAAAAAAACATTTATAAAATGATATTAGAAACGAATCATTTAAATCATCGTGCTTATGAAATTCATGCATACTATTCAAAATGTCCAATAGTAACATTTTCATCATCGCAATAATAAAATTTATAAGTAAATAAATATCATACCATTAAATCTCATTTTACCCAATTTAATTAATAAAACCACGCAAGTAAATTCAATAAAATATTTCCTAATATTAACTCATAGGTAGAGCGCGCTGGCCGATATGTCCTCGTCTGCCTAGTATCCGCGGCTCCAGCTCCCGAACTCTCTAAAATAATAAATATTTATTTAAAAGAAATATGCTTACATAACAAATAAATTCATAATAATTTTCAAAAATTACAGAAAACTTATTAAAATTAATTAATCCATAGAACTGACTTAAAAGTACCTTAAAATGACATTTGATGCTAAAGGAGTTATCTTGATGAGTCGGAACTATTTAAATAGAAATAGAATAATTTCCACCGAAATACTTCTGGGATTTTTAATTCAAAATCCGTAAGGAATTAGACCTAGCTCCAGTTATAAAAATTAATTCTCATAATTAATACTATTTATTAAAAATAAAATCATAATTTTCTGAGCTGGTCACTATTCCTCACCGGAATCCAATTAGAACTCGTCGGATTTCCTCACTGAAAAACGTGTTTTAACCACCCAAATATACCAACACATTCAAAACAATATACTAAGTTCAAATATACCACCAATTACATAAAACATCAAGCGGAGTGAGAGATCGGAGCAAAAATAGGACTTTACTGTTCAAACTCCGACGAAGGCCAAAACAATATAGATCGAATGCATAGCTAGTCTCTTTCTACTCCTAGAGACGAGCTAAGTACACTGGTAGTGGTGGTTTTAGCTGATAGTCGCTAGAAAAGGAGATCCGTCATTGGAAGTAAGCATCTAAAACTTCAGAGGCATGTCGTCGGAAATCTAGACCTCTTCAAACAAATCCGAAACTATTAACATGTAGAGGATATTGAGAAGTATCTGTGGGTAAATTTTTGTGGTGATTGGAGGTGGTTTGACTGGTGAACGGAGAGAAAAAAATCATCAGGTGCTACAATGACAAATTCAAAGGAGTTTAGGGACTAATATGAATTTCTACAGCTGGTCTATATATAGATAAGGAGACTGACAAATTACCACTCGAATACCCACATTTTTGATAAAAATTCAACTTAGTCCTTCCTCTTTAATTTTTACAAAAAGTCCCAGCAATTAAATGGCTTAACTTCAAAACCGCATATAATTACTAGCAATTAAATAAGTTAAATTCTAACCTGTTATAATATATATATATATATGTATATAAAATAACAACATCAGTAACAAATAATAATAATAATAATAATAATAATAATAATAATAATACTAATACTAATAAAAATTCAGGTTATTACATTCTTCTCCCTTAAGAAAACTTTGTCCTCAAATTTTCACGTTAATACTAAAATAAATACGGGTATCCACTTTGCATATCTGCCTCAATCTCCCAAGTGCAATCCTCCACTGCAAGATTGCTCCACAACACCTTTACCATAGAAATTTCCTTCGTATGAATTTGACGAACTTGACGATCTACTATTTCTACAGGATACTCCTCATAAGTTAAATCTTCACTGAGCTCCACCGCTTGAGGTTGAAGAATGTGAGAAGGGTCAGAAATATATCTTCCTCAATATAGAGATATGAAATACTGGGTGAATCCTTGACAATTCAGGTGGCAACACCAATCGATAAGCTACCTCACCAACTTTAGATCGTATTTCAAAAGGTCCATTATATCTCAGAGCTAACTTACCCTTTTTACCAAACCTTATTACCCCTTTCATCGGTGACACTTTCAGAAATACCAAATCTCTAACAGAAAATGGCACATCTTTCCTCATAGGATCTGCATAGCTTTTCTGTTGGCTAAAAGCTATCCTCAATCTCTATTGGATAAAAGGAACCTTTTCTGAAGTTACCTGCACAAGTTTTGGACCTATTATTTGTCTTTCACTTACTTCCCAATATAGAGGAGATCTACACTTTCTTCTATACAATTCCTCATATGGAGCCATTTCAATGCTAGCATGATAGCTGTTATTGTAAGTAAACTCTATTAATGTTAGATGTAAGTCCTATTGTCCTCCAAAATCCATAACACACATTTTCAGCGTATCCTTCAATGTCTAAATAGTTCTTTCTGAATGGCCATCTATTTGAGGATGAAAAGCTGTGCTAAAGTCGAGCCTCGTGCCTAATGCTATATGTAACTCTTGCCAGAAAACTGAAGTAAAAGTAGCTCCTATGTCTAACACCATACTTTTTGGCACATCGTGAAGATAAAAAATTCGGTTAATATATAACTGAGCTAATTTGTCTGTTGTATAAGTCTTCTTTATCGGTAAAATTTGAGCTGATTTTATTAATTTATCCACTATCACCCAGATGGCATCATAACCACTTATTGTACGTGGCAATCTAGAAACAAAATCCATTGCAATCATATCCCATTTCCATTCAGGAATGGGGAGCTGTTGAAGTAAACCGGATGGTCTTTGATGTTCCAATTTCACTTGTTGATAAGTAAGACACTTAGATATAAACTCTGTAATATCTCTCTTCATCCTATTTCACCAATAGGTACTTTTTAAAGAATGATAAATTTTGGTAAAACCTGGATGGATACTGTATGCAGAAAAGTGTGCTTCATCTATAATCTCCTTCCTCAGGTCATCAACATCTGGTACATATAACCTAGTGCCCAAATGCAATACACTATCATTATCAATCACAAAATCTCTTAATTGACCTTATTGGACCTCTAACATTATCCTTTATAATTGTGAGTCCCTTCCTTGAGCTGCCTTCACTCTATCTAAGTACATTGATCGTACTCTAAATTGGGCTATCAAACATGATCTAGTTATCCTCCATTTTAATCCTTGTTCAATTAACTCATGCAGCACTTTAATGATTGTCCTCCTTTCTGAGCCAATGTGAGCAAAGCTTCCTGCAAACTTCCTGCTCAAAGCGTTTGCTACCACATTAGCTTTGCCTGGATGGTAAAAAATAGAATAATCATAATCTTTCAAAGAGTTCCATTTATCTTCTCTACCTCAAATTTAGATCTCTTTGCTGGAAAATGTACTTCAGGCTCTTATGGTCAGTGTATATCTCACAAGTTACACCATACAAATAATGTCTCTATATTATGAGTGCAAACACCATTTCCGCCATCTCCAAGCCATAAGTACGGTAGTTTTGCTTCTGCTTCTTTAACTGACGTGAAGCATAAGGAACTACTCTACCATTTTGCATTAGTACACACCCAAGCATACTTGAGAAGCATTACAATAGACTGTGTAACCTTAAGTTCCTGATAGTAAGGTTAATACTAGAGCTAATGTCAATGCATCTTTCAATAACTGAAAGTTCTTCTGACACTTGTCTGACCACACAAACTTAGCATTCTTTTAGGTTAGCCTTGTTAAAGGCGCTGCTATTCTAGACAAATCCTTCATAAATCTCCTATAATAGCCAATTAAACCTAGAAAACTTCTTACCTCCATCACAGTTGTAGGTCTTAGCCATTCCGTAATGGCTTCTACCTTCTTTGGATCCACTTGAATACCATCCTTAGACATCACGTGTCCTAAAATTACCACTTGATTTAACCAAAACTCGTATTTCGAGAACTTCGCATACAATTGATGTTCTCTCAAGGTTTGAAGTACCATCCTTAAGTGCATAGCATGCTCTTTAGTACTTCTAGAATACATCAGAATATCATCGATAAACACTATTATAAATCGGTCCAAGAATGGCCTACATACCCGATTCATCAAATCCATAAAAACTGTTGGGGCATTGGTCAATCCAAAAGACATTACCAAAAATTCATAGTGGCCATATCTAGTCCAAAATGCTATTTTAGGTATATCTCCACTCCTAATTCTCAACTGATGATACCTCGATCTTAAGTCAAACTTGGAAATACTTTGTGCTCCTTGTAACTTATCAAACAAGTCATCAATCCTCAGTAGAGGATACTTATTCTTAATAGTGATCTTATTCAATTGTCTATAGTTAATACAAAGTCGCAGGCTACCATCTTTCTTCTTTACAAATAAAACTGGTGCACCCCAAGGAGATGTGTTGGGTCTAATAAAACCCTTATCTAGTAACTCCTGCAATTGCTCCTTAAGTTCTTTCAATTCTGCTGGTGCCATCATGTAAGGTGGTATAGAGATAGGGTTTGTAGTAGGCACCACATCTATACAGAACTCTATCTCCCTTTCAGGTGGTAGTCTTGGCAATTCTTCGAGAAAAACATTCGAAAACTCACACACTATCAGTACGTTCTCTACTACACTTTTGTCACTTTGTGTGTCTCTGACAACCGCCAAATACCATTAGCACCCTCTTCTATGCATTCTTCTAGGTGTGATTACAGAGATAAGATTATGAGGTATTGAGCTCTTATTACCTCTGAACCTAAATTCTATATCATTTAGAACTTTAAAAATCACTTCCTTGGCATGATAATCCACAATGGAATAATGTTGGGCTAGCTAATCCATTCCTAAAATTACGTCAAAATCAATCATATCCAAAAGTATTAAATCTGCCATCAACTCTCTACCTTCCACCATTACTAGATATAATGGAAAAACTATATAAGTTTCTAACTCATCACTAAGAGGAGTTGCCACAGATAATGGAACCATCAATTTTGACAGATGCCAATTCATCTTTGATGCAAAAATAGGAGAGACAAAAGAATACAATGCACCCGGATCAAATAATACTGCAGCTTTTAAATAACAAACATAAAGTGTACCTACTACCACTGTATTGGATGCCTGAGTATCCTAAGGGGTGAGAGTGAAAACTCTAGCTTACCCTCGACCTCCTTGTTGTGAAGTAGAAGGTTGAGCATAACCTCTACCTCCTGATCTGCCACTAGATCTACCCCAAAAACTACGGCCTTACTGGCCCACAAACTGTGTAGCTCCCCGCTAAGGATACATTGACGCTCAATACTATGGAGGCGCTTGTTGTATTGGTTGAGCTACTGAAGCAGATGATCCTTGAGCATAGGATGGCTGGTAACCAGAATTAGGATATTGTCTAGCAATATGTCCATACTGACCGCACCTAAAGCAAGCTCCTGGTAGTAAGTGGCATAGTCCCTGATGCACCCTGCCACGGTTAGGACATATAAACTCGGCCCAGATCTAATACTACCATAACCAGAACTCTGCCCCATGATACTACTACTAGCTCTTGGTCTACCCCTTGTCCCTTGTCCTAACAGGTGGGGCAGGAGGTGGATTATGAGCTTTATCCTGCAAGGATTACTCATCATCATTATTTGCTGCTTCTGCAGCAGAAGCAGTTCACGTTCGCCTTATACTGAAAAAGAATTAAGGATAGGAATTCAAAACATAATAAAAATATCCTATCGCACAGGCTGAATTTTAAAAGCAACGATGATAATAGATTATAATATCCAACCTAATCACCCCAGTAGTTACAATAAAAGACATACATAACTAATTAGAAGAGATGCAATTAATCCTATAGCTCTGATACCAACTTTGTCATGACCTGAATCCAAGGCACGTGATCGGCACTAGGGAATGGGAAAGATAAATACTTCCAAAACCCATAGTAAGCCTTAATAAAAAATTTAACAAAATTTCAGCAGTGTTTCCCTTATACCTAGAGTAAACTCAAAACCTACAATACAAAAATACACTCCCAAAAATATCTCAACCAACAATACTAAAAAATTCTAGCAAAACATCCATCACACAAACTAATATTTTATATCATAATATCACATACCATATTACAATCCAAATAAAATCCACAATTTACAACTCTTGTAAAAACAGTTATAACAGTATACTTCTGCAGTGTCTAGAGTAAAGTACATAATATATAATATCAATAAAACCTACATAAGATAGCCGGGGAAGAATGAGATCGGCGTAGCAAAGAGTGACTAATATCTGACTGAAGAAATCCTGAAAAATAATAATTGAGGGGAATCAGACCTCACTGAATGAATTAATATTAAGAAATATATGTTGGATTATTATTAAAAATCATTTATTTAAAACCATTAAAATTGTTAAAATAATTTAAAAGTATAAAAATCAAATTTTAAAAACCATAAATGTAATTTATCAAAATATTCAGAAATCCTTTAATCTTTCCATAAAATAAGTATATAAAAATATAATGAAATATTTTTGGCGGGAATAACAGTGGTAGAACCCTAAACCTCAACTCTAACAGCCTTTTTGGCTCTCATAAATTCAAATGACTGCTGATCCCAGAGAGCAAGCTCGACCAGAATCCAAACACAGTCTGTCTCTTAATCCAATATTTACTGGTGCCCAGAGAGCAAGCTCGACCAGGGTCCAACCAGTAAATAGCCATAATCTTGCCCAGAGAGCATCGCTTGACCAGAGCTCATATCTCAAAATCTCATATCTACCCAGAGAGAATCACTCCACCAGGGCTCATATTTCAATAATAACATTATATATGCCCAGAGAGCATCGCTCGACCAGGGCATATAATCAAACTCATAATTAAATATAAAAAATAACCAATGTGTACGTAGTCTTGGTGACACCCACTAGGTAGACCGTTCTACCAGTTCTCCCAAAATATTGATATAATAATATATTAAATCTAAGAAAAATATTTATAAAATGATATTAGAAACTAATCATTTAAATCATCGTGCTTATGAAATTCATGCATACTATTCAAAATGTCCAATAGTAACATTTTCATCATCGCAGTAATAAAATTTATAAGTAAATAAATATCATACCATTAAATCTCATTTTACCCAATTTAATTAATAAAACCACGCAAACAAATCTAATAAAACATTTTCTAATATTAACTCACAGGTAGAGTGCACTGGCCGACATGCCCTCGTCTACCTAGCATCCGCGGCTCCAGCTCCCGAAATCTCTAAAATAACAAATATTTATTTAAAAGAAATATGCTTACATACATAACAAATAAATTCATAATAATTTTCAAAAATTCTGAAAAACTTATTAAAATTAATAAATCATTATAAGTGACTTAAAAATACCTTAAAATGACATTTGAAGCTAAAAGGAGTTATTTTGATGAGTCAGAACTATTTAAATGGAAATCGAATAATTTCCACCGAAACACTTCTAGGATTTTAATTCAAAATCCATAAGGAATTAGACCTAGCTCCAGTTATAAAAATTAATTCTCATAATTAATCTATTTATTAAAAATAAAATCATAATTTTCTGGGCTGGTCACTATTCCTCATCAGAATTCGGTTAGAACTCGCCAGATTTCCTCACCGAAAAATATGTTTTACACCACCTAAATATACCAGCACATTCACAACAACTTACTAAGTTCAAATATACCACCAATTACATAAAACATCAAGCGGAGTGAGAGATCGGAGAAAAATAGGAGTTTACCGTTCAAACTCCGACGAAAGCCAAAACAGTATAGATCGAACTCGTGGCTGGTCTCTTTCAACTCTTGGAGATGAGGTGAGTACGCTGGTGGTGGAGGTTTTAGCTAACAGTCGCCAGAAAAGGAGATCCATCATTGGAAATAAGCGTCTGAAACTTTGGAGGCTTGTCGTAAAAAATCTAGACCTCCCCAAACAAATCTGAGACTACCAGTATGTAGAGGATGTTGAGAAGTATCTGTGGGTAAAGTTTCATGGTAACTAGAGGTGGTTTGGCCTGTGAACGGAGAGGGAAAAGTCGTCGGATGTTATAGTGACAAATTCAGAGGAGTTCAGGGACTAATATCAATTTCTGTAGGTGGTCTATATATAGATAAAGAGACTGGTAAATTACCACTCGAATACCCACTTTTTTGGCAAAAATTTAGCTTAGTCCTTCCTCTTTAATTCTTACAAAAAGTCCCAGTATTTAAATGGCTAAACTTCAAAACCACATATAATTACTAGCAATTAAATGAGCTAAATCCCAACCTGTTATAATATATATATAATAACAACATCAATAACAAATAATAATAATAACTCAGATTATTCCAACCACATGGTCATGTCCAAGAACCTGTGCAACATCTAAATTACCATAAAAAGATATCTAAACACCAAAACTAAATTATTGGTACAAGAGATCACAATATACCAATTAATCCTTAACCCTTTTCATTTAGTATCCACATATATATATTAATCACATTTTACAACCATCTCTCATTTTACATCAATTCCAGTCAATATACTAAATCACAAGTTACCATGTTCATAATAATACATGTCAATCTATACCACATCAAGTGGTTTGCACAATTCAACATATATAGCCATCATTCACATTTCAATAGCTATTCACAATTCATCACAACACATATTCAATCAACTATTCAATATTCTCACGAACAACATATATATATATATATATATATATATATATATATATATATCATTTTTGCCACCACAAATGGGGTACACAAACCAAATATAGTCGCACAACTATAGCTATAAGAGAATCAATATATATGTAGGCATTATATTAACAATTACTTACAATCAACACTTTCTATATTCCCTATCCTATATTATTTAATGTTGTTACCATAGTATCATTTGCCTTGTCGATGGTCACAAAGCTAATCGGCATAATTATATTCCATATAATTGATGGTCACAAAGATAATCGACATAATCACCTTTCTCATAGTCGATGGTCACTATATTATTAAGCACGTTGTAGTGCACTATAATATTATCACATTTCATATTGCAACTCAATATTCATAATTCATTCAAGATACTCATCTTCTCAATCTCAATCACCCACAGGTGATAACAAGTATAATTCTTTCATTTTATTTGTTATCAACATGGATTATCTCATTCATATACATTTCTTGATTTATCGATTACTGGGATAAAATTAATATTTAATTAACAATATTACAAATCATTTCATCTTATTTATCATATAGTAATAACTATTTACGTCAAGTGCTTTCCACTTTAACTAAGAAGAGTTTCTTTAGTTGGTTGCCTTCACCTTGTCTCTTGTAGCTCCTACACATATCCACATATCAAATACACATTCAACACATCACATATGCATTTAAACTTAACTTATATAATCTGTCACCTCAAATTTGATATATCCATATATCATGTACATAAATTCTTTGACTCCTATTTTAATACAAACGTTAGGATTATGTGTCTATTTTCATTTCTAATTATAATTACCTAATTTGGACATGTATAAAATTAATTATAAATTTTTAAACACTAACAGGTCATACAGGGAATTAGAGTCAGTAATAAAATATTGAGCTCTGTCAGACTCTCTTAAAGGTAAATTCAGCTCAACATCAAAATATAGGAGTTATAGAGACTCTTTAAAGTTTCTAGAACATTAAAATTTTCTTAATTTAGAGGTCTACAACTCTAGATATAACCATTTAACCAACACATAAGAAAATTCATAAACCAGCCTACATATTGCTGTTGACATGATTGATATATGAAATTCATGATGCTCTCAACAATCACAGACACATCCTGTGATCACCAAATTTATATCAATTTTATATATATGAGTCTAATTCCAATTCCAATTGGATTTACTCAAATTAGACATGTATATAATTTATTATGGATTTTGATTAAAATCTGGTAAAACAGGCTGATAGCATAAGTAAGAGAATGTCGACCCCTACTAGATAGTCTTAATAGTAAAATAAACTCAGACTCAAAACACCAAAGTTGTAGAGAACTCTCTGAAGCTTTCAGAATATTTAACCTTACTCAAATTAGAGCTCTACAACTCAAGATATGATAAAAATACTAGGACTGATACAACATAAAAATAGAACACGAATCTAACAACATTAAAACCTAACTTCAATCAATCAAAAATATATATAAGGCTTACCAAAATGATGCTCCAATAACTTATGGACCTCCTAAGCTTCCCAAAATATTGCTAGATGAGTAGAGAAAATCAATATCTCCCATAACCTCATAAATTCACTCTTCTTTTCTTTCTCTCAATAATCTCTACACTCTTCACTCTTCACTCAATATACACACATACACACATATGTGTACCAATCACATTCCACCATTTGCCCCCTCAGGTGTCTCCCTCTTAACTATATAATTATCACTTAATAAAATAATACTAATACTTTTAACAAATATATATAAATATTACCAAAATATCTCTTTACCCCCTTAATGAACTAGGATTATTACGTAATAATCCACAACTTTCTATTGTGACACTTTAGTCCCAACTTACCTTACAATTTAGTCATTTTTATAAAATGTACACATACCCAGACTTAAATTAAGTCCATTATCTATGATGTATAAAATGCAACATATAACCATAAAATAAGTATTAAAAAAGGCGGGTGTTACAGTGGTACTCAATGCACACTCTCTATCCATTTACTACTTTTATATAAATGAATTATCCCTTTTCATTCTCTACCATTGTCATATCCCCTTTTTAGGCACATATTGGATAAGACTAATCCAAGAGCTATTCAAGATAGGGTAAATAATACTGGCATCAAGAAACCTCACAATTTTCTTTTCAACCACCTTTTGCATATTATGATTAAGTCTTCTTATATCAAAATTTTGTACAAGCCATAAGAAGAACTAATTTTCTTAATGTTAGAAATTTTCCATCTTATAGATTCCACCTTCTTCTTAGAAATTTCAGAAGAAGTAGTTCTTATTCATGGTTAAGCTTTTAGGAAATTATTATGGGTAGAGTGTTTATTACTAATTTGTTTTGGTAAACCAAATTTAGTTTGATATATGAACGTGCCATGGGAATTTTCCTTAAATAGAAATTGAAATCTAACGAAAATATGGATTTATGAGTTCTTTTACCTCAATTTACTTGGTTTCCAATGTGATTTGCTTAAATATAGCTTGAAATCAATTAAGAGAACATTTACATAAAAAACATGTAGTGAAGACCAAAGATGAATAGTACTATGAATAGTAAACTTTAAAGAAAAAATTATATAGAATTTATAAAATTGAAAACATGACATTTTTGTAGAAGAAAATGTTTGTAAATTTGAATGAAATAAGAACATGAACTTAAACAAGTAACTTGCAAAAAATAAAATTATCAGATAATTAACGGCACAATGAGTGTTGTTGATGTTGTCAATGATAGTTTTTTTCTTCTCTATTGTCCTTTAAAAAACTTTCCATCAGTTATCATCAATTATGATCAATCTATTGGTTTTCATGTACTTGTAATTATTCTTGTAACTTGTGTGTCCCTTCTTCTTTACTTTCTATGATATAAAAACTGTAAATTTTATAAACATTGTTATCCTCCTCCTTTAAGTCTCTTTTTCATAGGTTGGATATAAAATTGATCATATGTTATTGGGCTTATTATGGAACTTAGCCCTAAATTTGAATTTAGACTTAAATAATGTTATTGTCTCTAAAGAATGTGTATCTAAGGTTTAGTGGTAGTGGCCAAAGAGTTTCAACTTAATTTGGCAGTAGGATGGAAGATAGTGAAGTCGGTTGAGTATGTTTAGTAAAGTCTTCAAAATAGGTTGTGTGGGTTAAGAAAATAGGGGGTATCTTTAGATTGGTCATTCTTAAGTGTTAACATACTTTATCTGTATAATAAAAGTCAGTGATGAAAAATTATGTGCAATCCCACCTAAGTAAAGATTAAGTTAAAAAATGACATTCCTTAAAAAACTAACTTTTTAGATCTTTCTTTAAACCAAAACCAAGACTACTCATCTTTCTAAACCTAAAAAAGTACAAATGATGCTATCTAAACCTTTTTCTTTGATAATTATGTTAGGTTAGTAATAAAAAGTTTTTAACAAAAATCACAGTTATCTTATATTACCTAAATAAATCTTAATTCGAATATCGAGAGCTTATATTCAATTTTAGAAACTCCAGACAAATAGTCAATTTTGATAAACTATGCATCCCACAGGTGAGCACAAGCAACCATGGTCTTATGAGGTCTCTAAGATCAAATTGAAATTGAATTTTGGTCAACTAGAGTTAAAATCGTGGTCAACAAAAAAAATTAAAATTTTAGATTTCTTTAGCCACTCACTTTGCAAAGAACAATATTAAGGGAAATCAATAGTAAAATTAGTGCTTTTCACCTCATTCAACTTTCATTTTTATTATCGTATTATATTTATATATCTTTTTTTGTTACCTTTTAATTCTCTTAATCTCCTTCCTAGATAGTCAGTTCAATTTAAGGACTATTACATGTTGCAAATAAAAGTATAAAATCTAGACTCATTGATGCCACAAAAAAGAGCTTAATGTTATAAAAACTAAATGAAAAAGGTCCTAATAGATAAATAAATATTCAAAGTCTCAATTGAACATACTTTAAAACTTCAAAGGCCAAGTAATGGATTTTTCTATAGGATCTTTACCTAAAAACCCTATTTGTATACTTTTATTACTTAAAAATCTCAATTTTTTAAAATTACTGGCGTGCCGCCCCCATACCATAAAAAATTACCCGTGTGCCCCTCTTAGACGCCGAAGTTGAGTGAGGAAACATTGCAGAAAAAGCTTAATATTCAAATAAGAGTCTTAAGAAATGTGACCAAAAAGATGTTGTAGTCTAGTTGGTTAGTGTACTTGTCTTTTACACCACCCAGGTTCAATTCCAAGTAATACCAAATGCATTTGACTATATATTTATACTTTCTCTTTTTTTTTTCAATAAATTAATTTAAGTAAATTGGTATATTTAATATTTTTTTCTGTTTTTTTTCAACAAATTAATTTAAGTAAATTGTTATATTTAATATATATTTTCTCTTTTTTTTCAATAAATTAATTTAAGTAAATTGGTATATTCAATATATAATTTCTCTTTTTTCTTTTCAACAAATTAATTTAAGTAAATTGGTATATTTAATATTGTGAACATTATGTTTAAAATCTAAATTTTGATTTATTATGTTGTCTTTGCCAAGTCACCATTTTTATTTTTGGTTCAAATATAATGGTTCATTTTCATTTATTTTTAATTTCTCAAATTTTGAATTAAAGCCTTAAAAAATATTTAATTAATATTTGATGATTTTTAATTTCTATGTTGAATTAATATTATAATTTTATGGAATTATTTTGCCTCCCTTGCTTCATGTGCGTTCAGTTTTCAAGGAATAATTCTCAGCAGGTCATGTATTTACTAAAGTGAATAGCTTGTTGCACCTTTTTAAAACTGAATTAATTCTTTGTTCTTGCATATTATTGGTTCAATTTTGGACGCAAGGAGAATCAGTTAGATGTAAAAAAGACAACTTACAGAAATATTTTCTATAAGATTAGGATATGCCATTTCTCCTACAAAAGAAAGATGTTAGATCTTTACACGTACATGGAATGTTTGAAAATAGAATGTTGCGCTTTTGGGGAAAATGAATGGTTTCTTTCAGTTAAAAGTATATGTTTTTAACAATTAGTATATTTTCAAAAACTAATCAATAAATCTAATATAATTGTACTCAAAATCAAAGAACAACTTCAAATTTACCTTAGTCTTTCGGCTGAAGTCTTCTACGACACTCAAAATCATCATTATCATTAAACAGAATATTATCATCTTAAAAAATACAGTCATAAAAACTAATATTAGAAGGGCAAAGGTACAATTTTGCCCTTAATGTTTACTCCGAGGCTCGTATATGCCCTTCAACTAAATTTAGGGCCATTTAAACTGAAAATTGATGTTTTATTGTCATCCAGGCCCTTCTATAAATAGTCTTGTTGTTTCAAGCACAATTCCGTTATCTTCTTAGTAAGTGGCGCCCACATAATTGCCAGATGTGAAAAAAAAAAATCTGATTTCTCTCATCTTGCAACCTTCACTCCATCTTCTTCCTCAGCTCCTTCCTCATCGTTATCTTCTCACTATCAAACAGTACAAACTTTATTCATTTTAAAACTTCAACATGTTGATCCAAACACTAGTTTTGTTAAAGAAACCAAGATTTTCAGAGCTTATGACCCTTG
>CATIWO010037807.1:0-25833 GCA_949673435.1 Macaranga tanarius
TATGTTCCTCAAAATCTATTGTTGGATCTTTGACACGTCTCCAATTCATCTGGCTGAAATTCAATTGGAACTTGTTTCATATTAAGCATTTTATTTATCAAGATTATTACAAAAATGCTTCTAAGAATATGTTCCTTGGACTCTTTCTTTTTTTGAACTTTTGTTTTTTTAACATCTAGATAGAGTGGTTAATTTCCAACACTACAAAGAGAAACCAAGGGGGTGGAGATTCGATCATTGGTCTCCACAACATATGTTCACACATTTTGCCACTTGGGCTACTCATGAGGGACTGTTCTTTGGACACTTAATTATTAAGCAATCTAAGTAATTAATTTATATTTTCTTTTTTGAACAATTTTTTTCTTCAGCCTGTGTAGGAGGAATTCCTCCTACTTAATAAGGTGTTAGTTTTTCAAACTCTCAATAACTAATGAAAAAAAAAAAATTTAACTCTTTAAAAATTCTCTTTAAGTACTAAAAAAAATACAAAAAGACAATGACATTTTTATACACTAACAATAAAAAAAAAATGAAACAACTTTTATACACAAACAAATAAATAAAATTGTTCTTTTTTCTTTGAAACAAATAACATTGTTTGATTTTTTTTTAAAATAGAAGATCTTTTTATTTTTTTGTAATAAATCAAAATCTTTTTTTGCAAAAATTCTTTTACCAATTTTTTCAATTTGAAATTTAATGTGGTTTTAATTTTTATTTCTTTTAATTTTGGATCTAACACACTTCAATAAAAAATTATGTTATTTACATATTTATTCTTAAAATTTATGAAAGAATAATTTTCTATAAAATATTTTAATAATTTGTATTTTCCTAAGAGATTTTAAGAGTTAAAACTCTTTTTTTTTATTAGTTATTGGAAGTTTAAAAAGCTGACACCTCATCAAGTAATAGAAATTCATCCAATATGGGTAGGAAAAAAAATTGTTTTTTTTTTTATTTGAAGCTCCATATAGACTAGAAAATAAAAAAAATTGGACCAATATTAATGAGTGATTAATAAAATTAAAAGTTTAAATTTAAAACATTTTAAGTTGTTACAAATAAAAATGCCATTATTCTAAACTTCATTATTTTTTTAAACAGAGAGATTATATGATCTAAGTATTGATGTCTTTTTCTTTTATATTGACGAGATATGATTCGATCGAATTTTGTCCCTTAAAATAATTTTACAGAGAAATTATTACTTGACTACTCTCTCACTGATATGCTAATTTCATTATTGGTCATATACATGTTGTTCCTATTAATTTGATACCATATATATGTATGTATATACTTATAGCTAGACACACACAAATTAATTAAATATCAAAATACATGCTTCTTTAATCAACTATCAATACTGTGTCTCGATATCATCTGAAAACAGTAGAGCTTACTGATTGAGCCATGTACAAGCAATCCTTCAATTGATAAATGGTAGACACCTTAAAGAGAATTCAGTCCCAAAATTTTTTGTTAACATGAAAACACTTATTAAATAAATGGGAGACAACAAATTAATTTACTGCAGCCAACGTAACCGCAGGGCTCTTTCTGATTGCCTACAGCTCATGGCAACGTTCTATATGTATATAAATTTTAAAATATACTTGTGGGCTCTCTCATCTTAGCACATATAATGATATGATGTGGACGTTGATAAGGAGACATCTAGGGTCTACGGAAAGGGTTAACGGTTAGGGATATTGAAAACGACAAGGCTTATTCTGGCAAGAAGTAACGGTGTTTAATTCATATTCGGCTTTAAGTAATTTTGCCAAACTGGCCCATTGATGTGATTTACAGTCCCATAGACTGTTAGATATATATATATATATATATATATACGTATGTGATTGTTAGAATAAAGATGAAGAGCACCATAACTAGGGTTATGTACAATTCATGCACGTAAAATCATGCATGATCATATCATATAACGGCTCTAATTTCATGCTAGCTACAGAGGGCATTGCATTACATTGATGCTAAACTAATAAGTATTGATGCTATTATTGGTTAGTAAGTAGATTAATTATCTCTCCTTTTTTTTTTATATGTACATAATTTTATATGTACATGTAAATATTATGAAAATTTTGAACGTCTTTTACCATCCATCAACATTAATGGGAGTTTATCAAATCTCTATACGAATAAAAAAAAAAGTATGTTAGTGGCATATTAATTATCAGTAGAATTAGCTGGTAGGTTTTTATTCTATCAAAATTAGGGTAAACAAAATGCAAATGGAATTTGACATCAATAAGAGGACAGGACAATTGTGCTTTGCAGATAAGAACAAAGAGTGAGAGAGGAAAAGAAAAGATTTTGTTTGTTGGGAGTGTTGTATAATTTTTCTGCAACACCACCATAAACACACTCAAAGATAAAATAAAATAAATAAAAGAATCTGATTTTTAAGCACTGTACAGATTGTTGATGACTAGAAGTACTGCATTAGCTTAAAGCTACAATAATATTTTCTCTTTTTTTCCATTAAAATAATTCATAATGTGCATGTTTTATTTAAATTTTATTTATTTTTTTATTTTTTTATCAACATGACATGAATAAAGAAACATGTTCTCTGCAAGAAGAGGTTCGATTGGATAAAAAGAATCCAGGGGGTGCAGATCATGTTGTTGGGTTGGTGTTTTTACTTTGCATTATCACAGTTGCCACTACCTTATCTTCTCTTCCCCACACCCCATTTGTTCTATTTTAATATTAACGATGCTTTCCCCCATCATAATTCTCCAAATTTATTATTATTATCAAACCATACACATATTATATTTGTATACATATCTATCATTCTTCTTTTTCCCACTTTCGTCACCCTCCTCATTTCCCTCATCGGGAGCAGTCAGGCTCACTCAAGAAAAAGAAAGTTTAGATTATTAATAGTATTATAGTCTGATTCAAAAAAGTTTAAGAAGAAAAAAAGGGTATGATTCAATATGCTTATGCGCGCAAGTTGTGCACAAGAACTTGTTTGATTTAATCATTAGTTATAAATACATTTGGATTAATGCAGTCTCTACTCGTAACTTGATATATTACTAAACATGATTAATGTAATACTTTCAAGTTAATTCGTTCTTATTGTGGTTGAAAATCATAATGTCATATAGTTAGAGATTACTTCAATGATATCATTGAAGCCATTTTGGGCAACCACACGAGCTTATTAAAACCTTACAAGATGGTCCCATTTTTGTTGCTTTTTCTGCTCTCTCTACACATGGAATTATCTTTGGGTCGTTTTCCTATTGCCTAAACTAGTGATACCAAACAAGCAAGCCACATTGAGACAAAACTTTTGGTGAGTCCATTGTCACTGGGGCACGCAACTCTTCAAAGGAAAGGGGGCTGCTATAGAAAGTTAATTGGGTCGGCAGGCTTTTCTATTGTAGGTAAGTCTTGCTTTGCCAGTGGCGCTTGCGTCATGAAATGAGAGGTGAGCTAAGAAACAGGCTTTTCACCTCCAACAAAATAAAAATGTTGAGCTACGCATTTCTCGGCCTCTGTGTGCATCTCTTGTAATCCGAAGCTCGGCTTGCTGTAGGTCCATGGATTTACAATGCTTTACGCAATCTTTACAATTTGCTCGTTCTCGAAGTACATGATTTCAATGTTTTATTCTCCTCTCACCTATGCAATTGGTCCTGGTCCTGCAATGGGTGAAATTCCGTTAATTATTCGTCCTATTTGGTGCTCTTATTTATATCACTAGTCTGCCAAGTTTGAGATGGCATTGCAGAGAGCACTTCTTCTACTTTCAAGGGGACAAATTCTTTAAAAGGCTACAGAATTCTTCGGCAATGAAATTGTCCATTGACTGTTAACCAGCAGATTACAAAAGTAAAATCTTGCAAACCAATTAATGACCTCACTCGCAAAAACTGACCCTAAATCTTAGGGTTCTTACATAATGAATTACCACAACTTTATGGAAAAATATCAAAATAACCCGTATGATTCATAGGAACTACAACAGGATGGTCCAATCCGCTCCATTATATTTGATGTACATCCAAATTTTTGAAGCAGCTTGGTAAAAGAAAAAAAGTAACCTCAGGTTACATTCTGATTGGTTGCATCATCTCCCTCTAATAGCTCGGTTACACACAATTCGTGCAAGCTGTCATACATTTTCTTCCACTTCTGAAGCATTTGCACATACCGTGTGCAATCAAGCTTTAGTCTCTCTAATTCCATTTCAGCCGCAGCAGCAGAACCTTGTTGCTGTTATAAAAAAAATAAAAAAATCAATCAGGACACCAAAGAGTCAGGAGCATGGAGAGTAATCCATGCTAAAAGATGCCAACGACATCTATAGCAAATTGCATCTGGTATTGTCATGGAAGTAGCATTCAAAAACAATATATTCAGTGATCTAAGGTAATAAAGCAAAATAAGAACATCTTTTGGGTAGTTAGCAACCTGTAGCTCTTTAATTTGATTATCAATCACTTGAACGATGAGATATGAAGCGTCCAAAGGATCATTGCAAGTAGCCTGGAGACTAATGACTGCACTACTTCCCATGTTTTTGTCTGTTGAATTGATGTACTTATCTAGTGGTGGTGGTAATGATGATCCATGCCTTCTTGAGGAAGCTTGGACATTTGGTGCCCGAGGATTTAAGTGAAGTGGCCGCCTAACAATTTGGATGTTATTCACAGGACCTGAAAAAGAATATTAACTGAATTAATAATAAAACTTGAGTAAATACCAATAATTATATCTTTTTACACGTGTCCAAAGGCATAGTCATTTCATGGAGCGGGATGTTAATCTATTTTTTGTAAGAAAATGGTCAACTTTAGTTTGTCCTCTATTGACAATGAAACTGAGTAGCTCATCTCATAAAGCACCAAACCTCCTGGTAGTTCAAATTTTCTGGGTCTTAGTTTCTATTAGTTTGAGGCTGTATTGATTTGGTGATAATCCTAGAAAAATCACGAGAATATTAAATTTGTGCTTTCATCTGTTGATACTAATACTTCAAAACTCTTTTTTCCATGTAATTCCTGAACATGGTTACCTATAGCCGACAACAATATCCTTACTAATCCTTTCTAGACTGAAGTTCACAAGAATATACTGATTTGGCAAGAGAATCATAAATAAAACAGGGGCTAGTAAATAATCATATGCAACATAAGAAACAAAAGCTCATAAGCATAACCTTTTGCATGTTTAAATGTCCGAATAATGTTATGGCTTCTGGGATCCCAAACTCGTATAATGCCATCCTCTGATCCAGCCAGCAATAGATTTCCATTTGTACTGTATGCTAAGCAAGTTACAGGCCTACTGTTCCAGATAAACAGCATTAGTAAGAAAAATTAAATCTTAGCCAAATGACAGGAATATTTGAATCACATAAATCAAATTCATTATTAGCATGCACAAAGTTTCATGAACATTATGCCCTAAGGCTTCATGACTACTACATTCAACCATATATATAATCAAAACCCTATCAACATACTGAATTTACACACACAGTTCAGCATTATGTCCACTAAAAGAAGAGTGCTGGAAATGAAACTAAGAATAAAAATGTGGATTTTTTGACTGGAAGACAGAGAGCTAACTATTGAGACTTTTGACTATCTGGACTTACTTTTCAGAAAATTAAATCAGTGAAATCACAATCCCACCCATAAATAAGATAGGTGTTTCTATCTTTCCTGGATACGTTTATATCATCTAATGTTAGTACCTCATTGCAAGATCCATAAGAGCAAGAACTCTTTAAGATGATCCTGAAAATGTGAAGATTCAGATATGCTAAAACATTGTACGGACCTGTGACTAGATAATGAGCCTATAATATGCAACAACTGGCTTTTGCTAGAGGAACTATCAGCATTAAGTGCAGCAATGTATATCTTGCCATCTCTACAGCCAGCATAGAAGACATTTTCACCAGGGTCTAAGGCAATTGAATCAATTATTGAGGGAAACACAATATTTCTCAATAATCTCCCCTTAGATAAGCTCCACACCTGAGACAATATATGCCAGGATAAGAATTTAATACAGATTTCATGAAGAAAAATGGAATTGATAAGCAAAATATGAGCATTCATATAATTCTAATGAATTCATTGTATATATAAAAAATGCTGATTGTAGAGTATGCATGATACATAGATGGTATGATTAAAAAATTAAAAAGAAAAAGAAACAAAAAAATTTAAACAACAAAGCTAACATATCCCAGAAGACAACGTACAATGCCCGACATCATAGATAAAATATACAGCCTTTACAGTTACCAATTAAAGATCTACTTTAGTAGTTTAGTTTTTACAAACTTTGGTTCAAATGCATCACTGGAACAAGCTCTTTTACTTCTGGTACAGCTTTATGTCATCTCCAGTTCTAGGACTGACATCCCCTCCTATGCCTTTCTAAGAATTTAAACTCATGTACCAAGAAAACTGCTCAGAGTATCACATAATTGCTAGCTTAAATTATAAAAAATAATCCCTGCTTAGGAATCAAGCGTTCATGTCACTAATACATTAATGTCTAGCATAAATAAAGAGCAGAATTCATTCTAATAAACCATCTCCCACAATATTGTGTAATCAAACTACAAAATTAACATGAATAACATTATCTAAAAAGCAATCTTCTTAAACAAAGAGTATGCCGGACCTTACATGTTCGATCCTCAGAAGACGAAACTATAATCGCATTGCCTCTTCCATAACCAGTGGCTACATCAGTAACACGCAAAGTATGCTCCGAAAAGCTGTGCTCATAGAGCTGGCTGACCTGCTCCGTTTGACAATCATCAAATAACCTAATGCAACAACAATAACATAAAAAAGTTCACTTTTACACAATAATAACTACTACTGTAAAAAGGGGAAAAACCTGAATCAATAAGAAGGTAAATACATGAGAAGCGACCAAACTCTAACGGAACCATCCTCTGAACCAGAAACCAGAAAAGATTCATCCTCAGTAAAAACCAAACACGTTACAGCCCTATAATGAGCCCTCCATTTCTTAAGCAACCTACCAGTTGCAACCTATGTTCCAAACACAACACAATATCACTAAAAATTACCACATCAACATTAAATCAGGGAGGTAAAAAAAGCAATCATCCAAAATTTTTACCTCCCAAAGGTAAATATGCCCAGATATTCCTCCGGCAATTATATAAGTTCCTTCGCTGTTAGCAACGAGCGGTTTTATCGGCTCTTCGGGGAAGCACTTGACCTCAACTTGAGGCTATCGAATGATATCAAATTAAATTAAATTCTTTTCATTGAGGATTTATATCAAACAGGTCATGTGAAATTAAAATACCTTTGACCAAGACCAATACAGAATGGAGCCTGAAGATGCGTGCGCGTCGCGCAGCTGAGAAGACGCGAGGAAGCGGGCACCGACGGAGATAAGGCCGTGAGGCGGAGAAGCACATGTTTTATAGCGGAGGTGCTCGGCGCCTGTTTGGAGGTCCCAGCAACCTATGCCGCCGTCTATTGAAGATGATGCTATAACTAATTCTTCCTCCATTGCAGGGGTTTAGTGTTTTCTCGTGTCGAACAACAAAAATTAAACCTCAATTTTCTGGTGTGGGTTTTGTTAGGGTTTTAGTGTTTCACGTGGAGGAAGGGATGATTTCAGTTCTGGGCAAACGTTGTCGTTTGAACAGAGTCGAAGGCGTCGAATAAACGAGGTCGTTTTTATCGAGCCCAACCCAATACCCAACTAATGTAACTTGGGCTGATCAAGAGCATCTTTGCCCAATACAACACCCACCCTAAAGCCCACATGCAATAATATATAGAAAAATTCCTTGTTTATTTTTGTGTAATACACAGATGTATGATGTATACTGTGACCGAATCAGAATTTTAAGTTATTGGGGAAATTTTAAAATTTTTTCTCAAATAAAAAAAATTTTACATATCAGCACGGTCTTAGTATAGTGGTAGAATTGGATTTTATGAAGATTCGGAGGCAATCAATCAAATTTTGAAGGGGCTATAATATATATAAATTTTGAGAGATTCTAATATTTATATATTTGATTTGTTATGAGACAGTGGTCACTGTTGGCCTCATAGTGGATGTATATATGTATTATATTTTTATTCATCATTATGTAAAAAATTTGGCGCAAATACATTTATAATTTAAGCCGAATAGGCAAATGCAGAAGCTGAGGATGAAAATCACCTGCAAGGTGATATGGAACACTTACCTGAAAGATGATTCCTGAAGATCTGATGTTATACGATCATGGTATTTATCATATACGGACCATGATATTTTCCAATTCCTTTTCCACTATTAACAACTTCTTCAGGACTCTAGAGCTTGCATCGTCGACTTTTTGCATTATATCTGTAGCTGTCTTTAACACCTCTCACAAACTTTAGCATCTAATGCGATTGTTTTATCTGAGTTTTCACTTGTTTATGTTTTTGATGAACTGATAATTAAATTAATGCTCAAAATGAGGACTGAGGACCATTTATTAATCACACTCAATTCTCTTCAATTTCCTGGTTGTATGGACAATATATGAAGCACTCACGCTACATAGTTTTATTTTTGAGAAACATTTTTTAAAATTTTATTGAAAATAAGAGGAAGAAACCACTTGGTGCAAAGCATCAAATGATGATATATATATATATAAAAAAAACCTCCCCTAGCAATCTAAGCAAAACAAGTGCAATAAAAAGAACCAGAAAAGACAGAACAGCAGATAATTAACAAAGCATCAAAACAAACTAGACTTACACAACCTAGTAAATATGCTAACTTTATGCTGCAAATTGGAATCTTTTTTTCTTTGATTTGGCACATCAAGTGTTGTTAAATTAAAACTGGCTGACTATACTAGAAGACAAGACACGGGTCATTGTATGTTAATTATATTCCTTGGAAGGATTATGTCGAATTATAAACTATTATGATTATTTTTTATTTTTTGTTGTTGTCTTAAGGAAGCCACCTTTTTCTTCTTTTCTTTTGTCTTCTAGAATGAAAAAAGATAAACAACTGTATGAGTGTAACAGCTAATTTTCTTCAGAGGTATCGTAAAATATAAAATGTAATTTAAATATTCTAAGGTGTACATGTAATTATAATATTTTTATCGTGGATTCATAAAATCAATTTTGTTATTTAATTAAAAAACTGCTTCCTATTATATTTTCCATGAACAAGACTACTTTTTTTTTTTTTATGTATAATTAAAAATCTTATAGGATAAATCTAAAATATCTCTTGTATAACTCACATAATACTAATTTATTTGTTATTGCATATAATTTTTTAATTAATAATATGAAAAATTACTAGAAATTAAGCATTATTTTTTATAACAAAAATTGGTCGGGTGAAATACTTGTTCCACGTACAGCAAAAAAAAAAAAAAAAAAAAAAAAAAAAAAAAAAACATTAAAGCCTATATACTGGCCTTTATTTTTCTCAGCAAGCAACACATGTGCAACCCAAATTCATTTGCCATCCATATAGCACACACAAGCAGGTATAAATGAACGTGAGATCTACTCATGTGGTACTCTGACCTTAAATAACTAATTTAATTATAGCATGATAGATCGTCGTACAGGCAAAAGCAGCCTCGAGAATGTGTGTTGTGTTTAAACGGTGCTCCATCTTCTAATTTTGATTTCTTTTGTGACACATTTAATTTCGTTAAAGAGCTATAGCTGTACAGTGTATGATTAAACTAAGCAAACAATGTCTTGAGTACACAATTAGTTATCGACCTATATGTGTAGGGCACTATATGCGTAGGGTATGGCCTCGTGAGAAACTCTGAGGCAAAGGCAAGCAAAAACACACAGAAAACAAATTGGATTTTAAATGCATTTGTTGCAGCCTTTCACTTTGTATAAATAATATATATGTACCTTTACTCTTTTTTTTTTTTTTTTTTGGTTGCATGTGTATATTATGTATGGTTAATTAAAGGATTGTTATTCTTATAACTTGTGAATTAATTTGTCAATAAAGTTCTCTAACATATATAAAGAAAAGAAAGCCTCAAGAAATGTCAACAAAGTTGTATTCAAAAGACCAAACGAAGAAGAACATAAGTCTTTTTATGAATCCCCATTAATTTCTCTCCTTTTCTTTTCTTTATACTTCTCTTTTTCTTAGAACAAAGAAAAGGAAAGAAAATAAATAAAAACACAGTTTCGTGGTCCAATACGGCTGTTCAGCAACACTGAAAACACCCCTTCTCTTAAAGCATCTTTACTGGACGATCCGTATCCACTTTTGAAATGCCCCATCAACCACTTTGTATTATATTACCTTATATATTCTACAAATATATACATGTTAATTTATATAATAAATAAATAATAACATGGACTACTAGACGTATCCTTCTACACCGCACGTGAATTTCGAAGTCACGTGCGATGCTTCCGAAAAGACAAAGCAAGGTTGAAGAGAAAAAACAGCATCTGATTGTTTATTTGTTTTGCTGTCAAAACTAGGGTTAGGGTTTTTTTTTTTAATTTTATTATTATTATTATTATTATTATTTTTTTGGTATGAGACGAAACCATTGCACGACAAAGATATTCCAAGAATACTATATTCATATAGTCCAACTTAAAATAGACCTTTCTTCAACTTGCTTTCAACACTATCTTCTGAGAGTTTCTCTGTTTTGGACAATAAATAACTGAAAAGGAAAAGAAAAAGGAAAGAATTGCACAAGTATTGAGCAACAAGAAACAATGCAAAAGAGCCAAAGAAGAAAAAGGAAAGAAAAAAGAAACAGTAGAAATGGGTGATTCAAACTTTTTTATGTGTAACTTTCCCTGTGGAGGGATCGATCAATGTTGGAGAAAAAAGACAAGCAAAGCCAAGTAAAAAAGAGGTGGGTTTTTAGCAAGCAAAATGTGGGTTCTGTTTATATATATATATAGAGCTAGCTACCAGTCAAGAAGAGTCTCTATCTTTTTTACAATCAAGAAAGGTTGGAATTAGTGAAAAAGAAGGGAATTCAAATGGACATTGTGGGAAAGTAGAGGGATCCAAAGAAAGTTTTGAAGAAAATATTCAGATACTTAAAGTAGGAAAAGGCAAAGGTTTCTGGTCCTCAGAAGAAGAAGTATAGAAGCCTTGATAGAAACATTTCAAACCACATTTTTAGTCAGTTTCTATTATATTTCGCTTTCATCGAATAACTCACTCTTTTTGTTTTCTTGTTTTTGTTCTGGTTCTGTTCTTTTTTTTTTTTTTTTTTTTTTTTCTTGTTACCCTTCCTCTTCTTCTAATCTGAAATATCTCCTGCCCATTGTGTTTTGTTTTATTTTATTTTTCCATTTTTTCCCCATTGACTGACAGTTCATGGAAACGAGAAATAGAGATTATAACCTTCATCAAGCTAGAAATGATGACCTTCTTTTCCTAAATAACAGTATCATTTCTCTTTTGACAATAATAGGGTTAATGATAATTATGATTTAAAACTACAAATCATAATAAGATTTTGAGAAACAAAATTATCATAATGGTGTCACAATGATTAAACTCGCCAAAAGAAAAAGAAAATTATCCCAACAGTGTCAGCTGCCTTTTTCTTCTTTTTTTTTCCTCTCTTTTTTATCAATAAAATTGTTTCAAGTATATTTGAATGCCATGGCTGTACGTATGTGTTATCCATTAATGGGACTATATAATATAATCAGAGAAAGCCCTAGAGATCACAGTCGATGAACAAAATTTCAGCCCTGAAATCTTCACAGCTTTTTCTTGTTTTAAAAAAAAGAACTAATAAAAAAAAGTATCAGTACTACTCAAGACTCTCTCTTTCTCTTTTTCTTATTGCATTAATGGGACTGAAACATACAGGCATGAAAATCAGAAATCAGAAGAAGTAATAAGAAGAAGAAGAAGAGAGATATCTAATAATCAAGAACTAACAGCACAAATTGCACCAATCAAAAACTAAGAGATATCTTTAGAAAAAGATGGAGTTGGTGATTCTTTCTTTCTTTTCTTTTCTAAAACTTGCTTTTTCATCATCACGCTAACCAAAACCCACCTGCATTCATGGCTATGGGTAACACAAAGACAATACTCTGGCACTAAAGAATATATACAAAGAAGTTGCAAACACCCACACGGACACTCGCGCACACATATTTAATCAACACTATCATATCTCAGACTCTCGAAACTCAAAGGACATGACAATGGGAACAAGAAAAATCTAAATCAAGAAAGTGAAAAGAAAGGAGAATCAATAAAAGGAAAAAAAAAGAAAAAACCTCAGATCTTTAAAAGGATATGAGGAAGCTAACATGTTGAAGGAGGCATGAGATTCAACCCTAAATCATCCTTTTCCAACATCAAACGAGCCTTACTGGTCTCCATATTTCCTGTATTTGAAGCACTATTATACTCTGGGTGCACTCTTTTCTTGGACTGTAAAGACACACCAAACAACTTTGTATTTTTGCAGCCTTCATCAAGAATTGTTAAAGAACTTTGTGAAGTGTTGGTAGGGGAGCTTAAAACTTGAACTTGAGGAACTTGCTTAGCGTTAGTATTGGGAGGATTATAGTATCCAAGAAGTTGGTTTAGCGGTTTTTGTACCAAAGAACCATTTGAAGTAAAAGGAGTAGCGGTGGATGTAGGTGCACAAAGAAGTAAAGAGGAAGGGTATGAATTGCTAGGAGTAACAGGCTTGACATGATTTTGGACGAAGTAGATAATATCATTGTAAAGCTTTCTCATGTGTGCAAGTTCAGACATAAGCATATTGTTACTTCTCCTTAGTCTTTCATTATCTTCTGATAAGGCAGTGACTGAGCTGTTATATCCACCGCTATTAATAACTGAAGCGCTAGCAACTCCCACTCCTCTCGGCGAAGAGAGAGGCGGCGAGTCACACCAGTTGTTGTTGTTGAGTTGTTCATCTGAATCAGACGGCGAAATGCTAACTCTGCTTGAAAATGGAAAGAAACTTGGCCCATTAACTCCAAGAGGAGAATGTGGGTGATGATGATGGTGGTGATTAATAGCTACTTGAGGCTGTGCTGTTTTTCTTCTATGGATTTCGCATAGCAAATGCTTCTCTCCTTTCTTGAAAAATTCATTAGCAAACTCCCATCTGTCAGGTACAATCTTTCTAAAACCCTAGTTCATCAAACAACCAAGAAAGAAGCCGAAATCAGAATCAGTTAGAAACCGCTACAAGCAAATAAATTTATTGAACGAACTTGTAAAAAAAATACGAAAAGCAAAACAAGGGTATGGGATTAGCAACATACATAAGTATTGAGTTGCCTAACAAAGCTAGAGAAGTTGTTGTGCTTAAAATAATTAGGGAGAAGATCTCTAGCGAACTCAGGTGGTCTCCAGACAACAAAAGTAGTATCATCTTCACCCCAAGAAACTATATGGTCAGTGGCAGGATCATCAACTAATTGATAGGTTTTAGTAAGGAAAGGAGCTGGGACAGATTTGTGGGAGTCAAGTGAAAGCAAAATGCCTTCACAGTTGTCCAGCATAAGCGCCATTGAAGAAGATCGAAAGCACCTGCAGAAAGGAAAAAACCAAAAAAAGAAAAGGGAGATGGGTGCGGGCAGGAAGAAAGAAACAAGAAACAGCGAGGAGCTTTTTGGGTTTTTGGCTTTGATGGGTAAGAACTAAGAATTGGAAAGAGGCAGGAGGCTGATGAGTGTGTGTGAAGTGAAACTTTGGGTTTTGCCTTGGATAAAAAATACTGGACAGATAAGAGAAGGAGGTGCGTGCTACTGTGTACTGTGCGGTTGTTTTTTTCCCTTTATTTAAAAATTTTACAAGTTAGTATGTTTTTTTTAGGAGGTTGAACTGATATGTTCATGTATTATAATTTATAGATCTATAATATGATATGATGTATTATAATTAAGAAATTAAGATAGTATATGATAAGTATAATAATTTTTTGTTTGGGTCCTCCCCTCGGTTATGTAGTGAGAGAGAATATGTGTCTGTCTGTCTGTCTAGGACTGTGAAATAAGGGCCTTTCAAGACAAACCCGTGAACTCTCTCTCACTCTGACATTTATCCCGCGCACACCCACTTAAAATTCACACACACCATCCGTCCCAAATGCTAGCGAGCCAGCCAGCCAGCGACCAACTCTTGTCTTGTCTTCGTCCAAAAACTAACCATGCCACCTTCTTCTTCTTCTTCTTCTTCTTCTTCTTCTTCTTCTTCTCGATCCTCTAATTATCTATCACCCTTTTTCTACAACTTCTTCACATTATATTAGTCAACCATATTCTATACATATATTTTTGGTAGTTTTCATTACACCACAGTGTTTCTCCTTAATTGCTGTTCTTGCTAAGCCCTGTAAAATTCAGAATATGTATATTGTTTAAAGCCAAAAAAATAAAAAAGATTGATGGTTCTTATATGTATATAGACTATATATTGCTGTTTATGCAAAATTTCATTGATCTTTAACGTTTACTTTAAAAAGGAAAAAAGATGTTCAAAGTCACTTTCTTTATTAATATGCTCATCTTTCATGTTGAAGAGACCGATCAGATAATTTTAATTTGGATTCTTGACTTTCTTATACATTACTAACAACTAACATGACATTAACCGCTATGTAAAAATTATATCTTTCACAATATTTTTTTCCAAAATAAATTATCAGTATCCAGAATTCATTATATTCTACTTAATTCTTAATTATAGAAGCAATAAAAATATAATATGAGAAATGGTGTTAGAGGGCATTGTTGACATTTAATTGTTCTTGAGGTGAATCAATTATAGTAAAAAAACAAAAAAAAAAAAATTGTAAAAAAAAAAGATAGAAGAAGGTGGGTTTTAACTCGTATAACGAGTGTACTCTTTCTTTTTTGGTTCATTTTTGTAAGTATCCTTTTGTTGTTTAATATCAACAAACCAACACTCTCTCCTATTTCGAGTCCCCATCATTTTCTACTACTCTATGATATATATCATATATGGCAAAGGATACATCGGACTATGTGATGGGATTTAAAGCCTGTTTCTACTTGACGACATTTTTCTTCTTCTTCTTCTTCCATTGCTTCTCTTCTTCTTCGCTTCTTCTTTCCTTTCAGCTTTTTTTTCCTCTCTCAAAAATAACAATAATATTCCAAACTTCAATATCAATAACATATGGACATGCTCTCTGGCCACTATTACCTTTACTGACTATGTTACACTTATTCATTTATTTTTATAATATATACACATTTACATTATATTTTATGGTTTTTTATGTATAGCCCCTTTAGTTATAGCCTTTACCCTCTTCTCTGCTTTGAGCCTCCAACTTTGGCTCTTTCTCGATCGGCTCGGCTTTGCTTACGTGTCTCAGGTGAATTGAATTATTGGACCCAAAAGTTTTCCATGAATAACTGTAAATTTTTTACAGCTTTCTTTTCCACCCTTTCTTCTTTGTAAAGGGCCCAAAAAAATATTTTTTTTTTTTTTGTATATATATACACACATACATTTTCTCAAAAAAAAAGGGCATGAAAAAATAAAAAAATTTCATTCCTTAATTTGATCAATGAGTTTAATAATCAAGTTATTTACTTTATCTTAAATTGGACATGAGCACAAAATTTGAACAAGATTGCATGAAAACTGTTGTAATGAGTGGTTGCCAAGGGATCCTATAAAAGTGAAAAATGGATTCATTTGGAGATGAGTGAGTGACAGTAAAGGGTAGGGTCAATAAGAGGTCCAAAGTGAAAGAATAGAAAAAAACTATATATTATATGATTACTAATTATTTCATATAGATACTCAACTGATTATTTTCATCATGTCTATGGTTCTCATTATTGGAAAAACAAAGTTAAACTGTCCATGTTCCCCACCATTATAATTCCTCTCTTTACAAAAATAATTAGCTTATTTCCTTTTTTTTCCCTTAAGGTATTTGAATCTCTTATCCATAACTGCCCTTAAAAGTTGTCAAAATCTTATATAATCTTTACTAAACAAGGCAGCAGTCTCCTGCTTCCCCATTAAGAGATTTAACAGTTTCCGTTTCTAATTTTTATTAAGAAATGAGCATTGTTTCTTTTTTGGGTAGAATCCCAAATGTGGTTCAGTGTCACTATTAAAACTTTTCCAAATCAATCTAATCAAATTCATGACACCAAAGAAAATCAGATGAATTCATGTCTATTATCATGTGCACTTCTGTAAGACTAGTCATATATACACATTTATTTATTTATTTTACCAGTAAGTACATCAAAACCTGGTCACATGACTCCAAGATAAAATGTACAAGCACAACAATAATAATAATAATTTATTAATAAATATTTCTGAGTTTCTCTAGCCAGGTTACTATCTTTTGTGGAGAAGTTGCCACTTGCTGTCCAGACTACATTAAAATTCACACATATAACATACGCACATTACAGTATATATGTATTGCCAAAAATAAACTCCTCATCACATGATACATTACTTATATTAATTTGGTAAATTCCAAAGAAGTTTTTCTACTTAGACCACTGCTGCAATTAAATATAAAATACCCAGGTTGCATGTGACATTAAATTTCTTTTTTCTTCACTTTGCATAAATTGGAAAGGAACATGAAAATTTGATAAGAAGAAAAATGTCAGCTTCGAGTACCGATGTTCAATTATAATTGGAAACCCTTTATCACCAGTTTCTCTGCAGATCAAAATCTTCTAAAATTTCCTCTACTCTTCACCTTCTCTCTTATTAATACCTTGTTTTTTTTTCCTTGTTTTTTGATTCTCATGTTCAAAAACAACTTGCTCTTCTGTGTATAGCCTGCAAGATTTGCAGCGGCTGACATGGACGCTGTCCATGTAAATTTTTTTTTTGAAGGTGCTTCTGTACATGTACGTATAGCAATCTCGTGATTCTTGTTTTGTTTTCTTCTTTCGTGACATAATATTTATTACCACATCCTCTCTTCCTGGCCTCATTCATGTTACATGCATATTTATGGGAATATATTGTTTATGGCTCACCCTAAACAAATTATAACTAAGAACAAAAGCCCCATCATCTAGATGTTTCTCTTCAAAATAATTAATATACTTATATAATAGCCTTTTACCTTTGATATAATTTACATATGATAAGTTCAACATGCAACCCACTTAGTCATTGTCACTAGAGACGGATTATATAATTACTTAGTTATTATTATATATCCATTGATCAAGAATTGATTAACTTAATTATATTTGTGATTATCCATTTTCAACCACTTGATGATGATGGTGGTGGTGGTGGTGGTGGGCCGGGATGGGGTGGGGTGGGTCCAACAATCATATTTACAAAAATGGGTCCCCATCTCATTGATGGAAAAGAGCAGTTTATGAGTAACAGGAAACAGAAACAAAATGAGTGAGCAGTGCAGAGACAATTTCCATTGATGAATCATGGAGCCTTCTTTATATGTATCTTTCTTTGTTTGTAGCTTTGTACAGTAAAGGGTAGTAGGACAAATTACAAATTATATGAAGAAGATGAAGAAGAAGAAGAAGAAGAAGAGAAAGTGTTAATATATAGATATATATATATATATATATATATATATATATATATATAAGAATGGTCCTACAAAAGTATATGGAAATCTAGAAACCAAAGGTTTGATCTTTTTCTCACAAAACAAGTTGTCAGCAACTTAGACAGATATCCTACCGAGCCCACCACCCATCACTACCAAAATCACTCTTCTTTTTCTTCTTCTTCACCCCCACAACACAACACTCGCACTCACACTCACTAGCTATCTATATACTCTCTATATATTATTATTATACATGTTCAAGAGCCAAGAAGATTCTATTCTAGTTTCTATAAAACAGCGAAAAGTGAACCCCACAACTACACAACAAACCCTCTCACACAGTCACATGACCACCGCCCCGATACACTTTCTAAATATTATTCATTATGCATATTCTTGGTTAATTAATTATTTATTTATTTATTAGAAATAAACAAATGATAATGGTAATTATTAGATAATCTAAAATGAAGGTTTCAAGGAGAGACAACTTGAAACACAGAGCAAATACGGATAAAATTTATATATATATATACATCATTGAAAAATGTTACCCTAACTCTTATCATCTCTCTAATCTCTGTTATTTTAAAGAAAAATGCACAAAGAATCAAAATCTATCTTATAAACGACAAGCTACAAGGTTCTTTCTTTTGTCTCTTCTCGCACCCTCTTTAATTTGTCAGTTCCATCTCTTGCACTTAGAAAACACATAAAACCATATCAATTTCTTCATTATTATTATTATGCAAAAGATAACATTACCAAATGTATTAATTAGTTATATATTATTTCCAGTTTAAATATTATAGTTAGTTTTTTTGATGAAAATTACAGACCGCTAAATATCAATTGAACATCATCCAATAATGCACTAAAAGCTATAAATTTAAACAACCTATTTCAAGCAATTTAACTCAAATAATATTTTTTTTTCTTCTTATAAGAATTTACGTTGTTCGAATTTCAACTCATAATTATTCAAACGAAATCATTAACTAAATTTTCAGCTGCACATATTATTATATTCATTCAATGGTCTTTTACACTCAAATGTAAATACATTATATTTCTCTAATAATAATAATAATAATAATAATATAAAGAATGAAATGAACAAGTTGAGTTTTTAGAATTATCATCTATCAATATTAATGAAAATTTATCGTAAATCTTTATGGTGAACATTCAAACAATGGCTGCTCCCATTGTATAATTCACTGCTTATTAGGCCTCGGTCGTATTCAAAAAAAAAAAAAAAAAAAAAAGGGATTAACAAGTTGAGAAATGCAGAGAGCAGAAGTTGTATCGTATTATATTTATATGAGAAATAAAGAGACAGAGGGGAACAATATATTTGTGTGTGTGTGTGGTGTGTATATGGGTCACGAGGTGATGGATCCCACGAGGAAATGGCACACTGATATTAATGGATAGGACAAGATACCCGTTTGTCTCTCTACTGCACTCATGTCACCAGCTACCCTTTGTCCTTTGTGCGACATATATACATATATATGTATGTGAATGTGATCATGTCCGCGGACATCTCTTCTATCCTTCCTCGCGCTTCTTTAATACTACCTTCCGGATACAATACACGTATTCCTTGTACAAAAATATAAAAGGAGAAAGTGAAAGCACTTCGATTCAATTATATTTTTCATAATATCTGTGCATGGAACATGCTATTCTGTTTTGCTACTTCTAATGTAAGTGAGTTGGTTCATAGCTGTTGCAACCGTACTCATCAATTAAACCAAACATTAACATGTAACATTTATTTATTCATTTTCAAAAAACACTTAATTTTCAAACATAGAAGAACGTTACATTGCAATATTGTCATACAGTAATATAAATAATATAAATAATAAATTAATTAATTAAAACAAATAAAAACATCCAAATTTGAATCTTAAATTTTAGCACATGTTGCTAATAATTTGGAGAGATTTTTGCTTATTCTAAGGTATTACGTTTTACGATTAAATTTATAATACATACTTAAATTTTTTTATATATGACCAATAAAAATAAAATAGGCATTTATATATTACATATCTAGCTATTAGTATAATTCGTTTGAAATAAATAATTTTTTAATAATAATAATGTGGCTAAACTAAAAAATAATTTAATACTGTTCATAAAACTTGACTCGTCATTATTGTTTTTAATAAAGAAGGCAGAAAATCCTGCTTCAAAGCATGCACCAACATAACAAAACAATTACTCCAACTCCAACTCCAACTTATTCTTATCTCTTCCATCTTTTATTTCTCGCACTCTACAGCGAGATGTTTTTGCAGACACCAAACCACACTATCAATGGATATATATTGTGGTTCAGATATCAGAAAAGATGAGATTTCTATGCATTGTACCTTTTTTTTTGGGCCTGTTTCACAATTTGACGTAATTTACATGTACTTGGGTCCATAAAAAATTTAAAAATAAAAATGTCTGTTGACACTGTGGCCTGTAATAAACGAAATATATGCTATCTCAGGACTCATTTGGTTTTGCTTTACACTGTTTTTGGCAAAATAGGAACAAAAATGAAAATGAACAAAATCTTCTTAGATGTTCTCATAGAAAGAAAATAAAGATTTTTTCAAGAACAAGTATATGGAAATTCTCTTTGAGGTATTCATTAATTTAATTTATAGTAACTTCAAAAAAATGCACTATAATAATTATTTTTTAATTTTAATTAAAATATACATTTTAATAGGGCATTTTTTTCAATTGCTATACTGCTTGATACCAATATCAAATAGGTTATTACCTATATGAGGACCCATTCATTGCTACTTTATATTTTACAATTTTGTCCGCAAAATACTGTAATTATTTGTTGACGAATTAGCCTATATATTTATATGGTGCCTCAAATTTTATAATTTATTTAAGAAGGCTAACATAGTTGATAAAACAATATTTCATTCTTTATTAATCTAGACCTAGACTGCATCACCGCAAACTATGCAAGAATTATTATACTATTAAAAAAAATTTTGTTTCACAGTTTTAAAGAAGTGGTCATTTTGCGGCACGTAACTTATGGTCAAGAGATAACACAATTGGAGCTTTAATTTAGTCATCTAATTGGTCATGTACACATGTTAATTGAAAAAATAAATATACATGCATGAGTAAATTTCATTTATAGGAATCAAAATCAACAAAAGACATAATGACCCAGATGAAATAAAGGAAGTTGTTTTAGTTGATTGATTGGATATAGAAAGGGAATCTATATTTAAATTAATAAGAATACTTTAGAATAAGATGGATTTGATTTGCATGCAAAAGTTATATATTTCTAAAAAAGACGTTTAAAAGCAGCTTCCCTTCGTCATTAATCTCTTTATCGTAGGTCCAATACCAAAAGGGTTCTCTACATAAATTTTTTTTTCTTTCTTTTTATTTTCTTTGCATGGCCTATTGCATCTTCTCAATAAAATAAAAGAAAGCTCATTTTAGCATTGCTTTAGACTTACATTAAAAGGATAGAGCAACAAGAGGGCTCTTTAATCCCTTTCCTTTCCATGCATATACCTTATCTTTGTACCCTTTTCTTCTTCTGCTTCTCTTCTTACCTTTCCTTTTTCCCTCCTTTGTTAAAGACATTAATTAAACTTCTACGTAAAGCAAAAATAAATAAATAAAAAGTCGTACCATAAACTAGTGAAACTTTAGCATATATGTACAAAAGGTAATAGCCAAATATATGGATTAAATTTTTGTATATTCTACAGAATGTGCAAAAAGTTGGTTTATATGATCAGATCATCACCCTTGATGTTGATATATTCTGGGGTCCATTAATTCCACTAATGACATGCTTTTAGTCGGTGCAATTGATGATATGGGCAAAAATTTACATGGATAGAAGATGGGGTCCAAAGGATAATTAATTAAGTTTTAATTAGTAAATTAAGAAAACAATAGCATACCCATGTTAATGTTACGACCTAAACATCAGCTAGAGAATGGTCTAATGGTTACTATTTTTTAATGATATTATAAAATATAAAATTTAAATTTTATTATATGATTGATTTGTAAAATTATTTTTATTAAATTTAATAAAAGTTTGTAAAATTATTTTATCTAATTTAAAAAATTATTTTTATTATACATCAGTATTTAGATAATTTTACTTCACTATTAATAAAAAAAAAAAGTTAGGTTAGGACCTAAACATGATTAAGCAAAAAAGTAAAGAAATATATATATATAGAGCAACCGAATGTCAAAAAAGACTTAGAAGAAAGAATGGTGTTTTCCTATTTTTATTTTTCAAAATTAGAAGAGGGAACACAAAGGCTGTTTGATCACATGCACGTCGCAACCTTTTTATTTTCTTTCTTTTTCTCTTCTCCTATTGTATCTTCCTCTATTTCTATTCTTTTTATACTGTGGATGATCAACGCTAAAGAAAAAGAAAATTGGAAAAAGGGTCCCACGATTTAAGGCTGCTGCTTGCTACTTCTATTGTTGCTATTGCTAGTAATACTACTCCTCAATCCAAGGGATTCCTTTGTGATGATCAAAAAGCTTTCATTTGGGGTCCCTCCATTATTCATCCTCGCCATCATTTCATGCATATAAATGTATCATCAAGACCCACATCTTATAGCTACGTAGCAGGCTCTAAAAGTTTAAATAAAATTAAAAAGATTTTTTTTTTTAAACTACGATGGGCTCCAATGGTTTTTTTGGCTATAAAAATGGAAATCTTGTAAGTTTCATCGAAATTCGATGTAAATTATCAAATAATTGATCGGATGGTGATAGTTCTATCATGTTCTAGGGAAATGCATTTATCTTCAAATCATTTGGGGTGTTGGGTTGATCCAGGCAGTCCAATATTCTTTGTTTATTTATAAAAAAAATTTTCTACGGTTTGTTTTTTTTTTTTTTTAATTTCTAAGAAATTATAATTCCCATATAATCATATAGATATTATTGCCACCTAATAAATCCACTGAGAAAACCCTTTTGGCTGGTCAATCATATCAACCAAAAAGCTTTTGAATGATCTCCGGTGTACTGTTTACATCACTCATCAACCAGGCGCACAATTTTGATGGTCCCTAACCCATTACTAATATCCGCTCCAGATGCTTTAGTTCTCTTCTTTTTACTGTTTGATTCTCCACTTTCATCCATTTAGTAAAAACTTCAAGCAACTGATTAATTAATCACAATGTTTCATTAATAAAGAATCTTTATATACTCTAAATGTATTACCTCTTATTATTAAATTTATAATACAAAAGCATATATTTTATTTTTATTAATCAAGTATAAAATATTTACAATATACGTTACAAATTCAATCATAAGGTATAATATATCTTGTATATTTTTATGTTGTGTTTGTAACATGAATTTTGGTAGGAGATTTGTTGGCTTCGCGTTTTGGGCATTTTTAATCATGTTTTATATGTTGGAAGTAGACATGGCCTGAGACACGGACGTATTTCATGGTGTGTTCAAGGCTGCCATTTTATCCAGTGAGGTACATGGGTGTATTGGTGACCATGTTGGAACCTGTCAATTTATCTAGAAAGGTACACGGGCATAATTCAAGTCGTGTTTGGACCCCGTTTTCACTCCGGAAGACTATACGGGCCGAAACACTCATGTGTAGCGCACAAGGTCATCCAAATTCAACTAGAAAGTTACTTTTCTCTTATTTTCTCTCCACTTGAACTATAAATAGACTTTGTATCAATTTAAGGTTAAGGCATCTGGTTTATTCTTCGTTGTTAACCGCCCTAACACTCTTTTGTATGCTCTTTTACATATATAGTGAAATATCTCATCCTCTACCTATGATTTTACCCATCATGGGATTTTCCACGTACATCCTTATGTCTACTCTATTTATTTATTTTGTTGCTATTATTTGTGTGCACCTATTGCTTCTGCTGCGGCTCTAACAAATGGTATCAGAGCAAATATTATTTTTCCTAGGAACCTTAGATCTTGGCGTTGTCTAATTTTGAATAATGGCTTTGGTGAAATATGATATTCCATTATTAGATCGTAGCACAATATTCTCACTATGGCAAGTTAAGATGTGCATTATTCTTGCGCAGATGGAGTTAGATGATGCTATTTTGGGGGTTGATCGCATGCCCGCGTTATTAAAGGATGATGAAAAGAAGCATATAAATCGTAAAGCCTTGACTCAAATACATATGCATTTGTCAAACAATATTTTATAGGATGTATTGAAGGAAAAGACCATAACTTTGTTGTAAGTGAAGTTGAAACAAATATGCATGAAGAAATCTCTCCTTAGTAAGATGTATTTGAAGCAGTATTCTCATCATATGTTGGAAGGTACGTCTGCTTGGAGAATATGGAGCTCAATATTGCGGATGAGGATTTAGCTTTGATTTTGCTATGTTCGTTACCTCCTTCTTATAGAAACTTCGTTGAGACTCTTTTGTATAGTCATGAGAAAATCTCTTTAGAAGAGATTTTTGAGGCGTTGTATTCTAAGGAGCAGGTTAAACAGTTGGTGGTTAACCTAGAAACTCATGGAGAGAGTCTTATTATTAGGGGAAGGGCATCCGAGAGAGGTTCAAAGGATGAGAATAGAGGTAGGTCAAAGTCTAAAAGTAAGACCGTAAAGTGCTATTACTGCAAGAAGAAATGTCATGTCAAGGATGAGTGTTTTAAGTTGAAGAATAAGTCTAAGAGAGGTGATCATAAGGGTAAAAAGCCAGAAAATTTTGGTAAGGCCAGTGTTGTTGAAGATATAGAAGATTTAGATAATCATGGTGATCTTCTCGTTATCACTGACAGTAGGGTTAATTCAACACGTGATTAGATTTTGGACACTGCCTGTATATACCATATGACTCGAAGTCGGGAATGACTTACAACCTATGAGCTGAAAGATATGGGGACTATTTTGATAAGGAATGATACCCCATATAAGATTGTCAGCATTAGTTCGATTAGAATTAAGATGCATAATGGGATCATCAGGACACTTGAGGGTGTTCGACATATTCCTGACTTAGTCCGAAATCTTATTTTAATTTCTACCTTCGATAGTGAAGGTTACAGTTATTCAAATGGAGGTGGAGTGTTGAAAATCATAAATGGCTCTCTCGTTATGATGAAGAGGCGTTTGAGGCATGCCAAGTTGTACGTCTTGGAGGATTCGACCATTACCAATGATGTAGTTGTCACATTCTCTGAGTTGGATAATAGTACACTTTGGCATTTACGCCTAGGCCATATGAGTGAGAACGTCTAGTGGAGTTGAGTGAAAGAGGACTGATATATGGTCGGATTGAGAAATTGGAGTTTTATGAGCACTGCGTATTTGGGAAATATAAAAGGGTGAGTTTCATTAAGGGCATTCATAGCACTAAAGGGACATTTGACTATATTTATTCAGACCTTTGGGGGCCATCCCAAGTTCCTACTAAGGGTGGTGTGAGTTACATGTTGACGGTCATTAATAATTTCTCAATAAAATTTGGTTATTTTTTTAAAGCATAAGAGTGAGGTGTTTGCTACTTTTAAGCAGTGGAAGACCATGATTGAGAAATAGACTGAGAAGTAAGTGAAGCATCTCCGCACTGACAATAAGTTGGATTTTTATTTGGATGAGTTTAACTCATTTTATAAGGTCGAGAGAATTATTAGGCATTTGATAGTTTTAGATACTCCGCAGCAAAATGGTATGGTTGAATGCATAAATAGGACATTTATGGAGAAGGTTTAGTGCTTGCTTTTTAATTATGGGTTACCGAAGTCATTTTGGGCTGAAGTTGCTGTTACATCCTATTTTCTTATGAACCGTTCTGTAGCACCCTCCAGGTACCACATACACGTGTCCAGATTATTGACATAAAACATGAATAATAAAATTTTTTCTTAATTGAAAATATACTTTATATATATTAAAGTATTAGTTATACAATATACATATAATTTATGTATATCTTTAATCATAATATGAACTTAATACAATAATCCCAAAATGTTAATGCTCATGTGGATGGATGAAAATATTGTTATCAAGCACGCGGTTGTCCCACCTGAACTCACTAAAAGACCAAGCTTCAATCTTTTTATCAAAGCAATCCCTTAAGCTAGGCTATCTACTACCTGAAAACCACAATTTGCAAAGGAATGAGCTTGCGACTCAATAAGTAATTATTAAAGCAACCATACATATA
>CATIWO010037825.1:0-19940 GCA_949673435.1 Macaranga tanarius
ATTATGCTTAATATTATCAATCAAACATGGGTTCATTGATTTTTTTCATGCCTACCAACATATAAATCCATCTATAGCATATATGCATATGATTGTGGCATGAAAAATATATATGTCAAGTGAACCTCAATAATTAGCTAGATTGCACAGACACCTCTGTCAAGAACCGTATTCCGTTTCGAAAATATTTTAGACATTGATACGTTTCGGAAATTTGTCGGAAACGTTTCGGACACCGACACGTTTCGAAAATTTGTCGGAAACGTTTCGGAGCCATTTCTGTAAATAAGATAAAGTTTCAGAGCCGTTTCCAAAAATAAACCGGAATTAAATGTCAGATTTCTTGAGTTTGCTAACCTCTCATTGGATAAACTGGAATTAGAGATAATATTTTTCAATGAAAATGTCAATTAGAATGTGTAATATTTTATAAATTGATGTGTAATATTTTATAAATTAATGTGTATAATATTTTAGATAGATAATTGTTTATTTATGATTATTGAGAAATTATATATTATTAAGGGTGTTATTATTTTATTTATAAATATAGGATAAAATGAACATTTATTGATTTCGAGTTGTAAAATAATGTTTTTTTTTTTATTTATAAATGTTGTTATCATATTTTGGACATATTTCACAATTATTTTTATGATAAAAAATATCATTAACCATGAAAAATACACTTTTAATTGAACTTAATTTGTAATTTATATAATTTAAATTTTATAATTTTTTATATTTATAAATTTATTTCTATATTTTTAATATTTATACATTGACCGCTATATTTTTAATATTTATAAATTGACTCAAATGTTTCCGTTTTTTTTACATTTCCGAGAAAAACCATTTTTCCGTGTTGATTTCTCCATTTTCTATTTTCTCGTTCTAGATAATTAGTACAACACATACTCCAGCATGCACTTTCCCATTTGCATACACATTCACATATAAAAACAATAAAAATGTCAAAAAAGTATCACAAGTTAATTGACATTTTTGTTCATGCTCATGCTAATGCATGTGTCCCTGGACTTAGGTAAAAAGAAAAAAAAAGTTCTTAATAAGTGGTAAATCCACGGTGTGGTGTGGAAGGTCAAAGAAGAAGACTCCAAAGTTGTCTCTATCTTCTTTTGAAATGGTTCTAATAATTTAAGAAGCTTCAATTATTTAATGTATACATATTCTATTTTATTTTTGATATTGAATAGTAGCCACAGATCTGGAATGGACACCACGTGTCTCTCACTTGGGTCATTTTACCAACTTCATGGCAAAGATTTTTTTGGTTTGGATGAAGCAGAATGGGTGCTTCTAGTAAAAAAAAAAAAAAAAAAAAAATCACACATTTTTTTTTTTTTGACATAGTATTGTTCTTTGCACATAATTGAGCAATTTTATCATATGGCACTAAAGACGGCATTATAATTAAATATTTTTAGGCATGACTTCAATTATAATTTGATCAGACTTAATTTTAAATTTACATGTACATATTTTAAAATTATTCAAACTTAACTCGGTTCATAATCTAATTTAGACGAACCTAATTTAGACTATGTATATAAGTGAGTAATTTTATATATTAATTACGTAGAGTCAAGTATATTTATGTTTAATATTGAATAATTAATATATACCTTTTAAATTATTAAAATTATATATATTATTTGACAATTAATTATATAAATAGAAATATAATTGTTAAATAAGTAAATATTTTTCTTATATTATGGATATTCTAGAAGAACAGGATAAATTGCAAATTTTGGGGAAAGAAGGGTATCAATCCTAAGTGGAATCATATAGACAGATAAATTGATTTACAGTTAAAATTAAAATAATGATCTTATCAATTAAGCAATCGTATGCAGGACATAATAATATGGTCCAAAACTTAAATTCCAAGTAAAGAGAATTAGAAAAGAAAGATTACAATTATTAGTCAGCAATCCATGCAATTAATTAACAACTCCATCACTACAAAAAGAGATTATTTTTCGTTTAAACAAATTAATTAAATTAATTTAAAACAGAGCAGCTATAGCTAGGGGAGTCGATAATAAGCATGTTGTGTGGACTATGTATATAAGATTAAATTTGATGGTGTCATCTTGTATTAGATAAGTTTGAAAAAATAATAAAATAAAATAAAAACGTTAATGATAATAATAATTGATGAGAGGTGTGTGTATCAGTGTATGTATATATATATACAAACATAGAGTACAGGTGGACCGCCGACATGCGCCGATCACCACCGACTTTTCAAAGGGAGCGTAGTACTAATGCATTGTCATTTGACTTTGGATAAAGAAAGGAAGAAAATTAGAAACAATTGAAATGAAAAAACAAATCTCTTTTTTGTTCACCGAAAGTGAATTGAAGCCTGAAGTGAAGACCTTATAGTTACACATGCTACACCCCTAATTATTATTATTATTATTATTATTATGTGGATTAATTGTGATATTTGTACTTATGTCGTGTCTCACACTTTTTTTTTCTCAATAAATCAATAATTGCAGAATTTAAACCTTATATTTTAAAAAATTATTAAAAAAAAAGTTGTCGTTAGTATTTTTTTTAAAACCTTATTTCACCATTTCAAATTATTTAAAATATAAATCAAAACCATATCCTTAAAATATTTAAAAGATAGACATTGTCATGGAAAATACATGAAATACAGGCTTCCAAATAATATCATCACTTTCCATCCATTTCTATATATACATGTTAATGATAGAGATCAATAGTATAATTTGAAAATAAATTATCTTTTCAGTCTCTTTATTTATTTTAATACAATTTTTAAATTAAATATATATTTGAACAAAAAATAGTACTAAGATATGGATGACTTGTAGAAAGTTTGCATATTATTATACCTTTGCTTTTGTGTAGCAAATTAAAAAAAAAAAAAAAAAAGGATGCAAAAAATATTGGCACGATGTGTGTGATGCGCAACATACACATATAAATACAATATTTTTGTTTTGTGCTATAATCGATATTGAATATTGTAATTATTAGTATATATAAAACTCATTTCTGGCTCCACACACCTTGTAAATAGTGTAATATATTCATTAATCACATGGCGCATGATCATAATTACTATAAGTATTTATCATAATGGGTAATGATACATGTCTCTTAAAAAGACATAAATAATGTTGTCTCTCACTAAATAAAGATAAAATTTAATAAGACAAAATTACTTATTTGCCCATTAGCAGGGGACATTTGAAATGAGTAAAGGTTAGTTTGAAAATTTCACTCTTAGAAATAAAACATTATTCATGTCTCTTTAGGAGACACTAATCTTTTTCCTATCATAATATATGTAGTTAATTTCGTACGACATATATGTTTTAATAAATATGCATGATTAGGGTAAATGCAGCTCCAAGAATCAAAGAATATTCTAAATCTATGGATATACTCTTTCTAAATCTATGGATATACTCTTATATAAATATATATACGAGTTGTGGATTTGTTTTTATATATATACAAGATTTGTTCTTTAGGGTTAATTTTTAGTTTTAACTAATAATGAACTTGCTACCAATACATTAATTAATTTCTAATACAGCCCTTGAAAACATTGAAATTAACCAAAAATACTATGATATATCTAGCACTTTCTAGTTCGATCACACCCTAATTCTTGGTATGTATTTATGTATGCTTATTTTACTTACTTATTTTGAAAAAAAAAAATTATTACAAATATGAGCTTTAAATTGACTTTATAATAGATTTTTTTTTTAATTATAAATTTAAAGAAATTCAGGAAATTCGCAATCAAACAAGAGCTTTAAATCCTAAAAGTTTCCTATAGATATTTTAATATGGAAGTATAGTAAGGCAAGCAACCACAATTATGTTAAAACAATTATTCAAGTTTAATTATTGTGTTGCTTTCAATAGTTTGGGGAGGATGAATTTGAGCTCAATCATCTTCTTTAATTGAATTATATATGATTACTTATATAAATATCGAAATATATTGCTTTGCTAGTGGATGTGTGCTTATAGCAAGCTAGTGTTGACCTAAAAACTAATTTGATATATACTTAGGTTTTAGGGGCAATAGGAAAAAAATAATAAAAGTGGTTTATTAAATTCAAATACTATGTTGGGAGCATTATATTTTATTTATTACATACATGTAAATAATTTGTTTTTAATATGAGAAAAAGAATGATGTATAAAATCAGTCAGGAATTAAGCAATCTAAGAGTTATTTTAATTAAAAAAAATATCATGATATAATTGATGCTTGAATCATATAATCTTACTATATATATGAGATTAAAATCTATTTACATCATCAACAACTATTAAGATCAACTTGTTAGAAGTTGTCGTTATTTAAACTATATTTCAAGTTTGACCTATAATATATATAGTCACGTTAAAATAGTTGTTAAAAGATTTTAATAAAAAAAAAAATATAAGATCAAAATCTATTAATATCACCAACAATTATTGAAATTAGTTAATAAGAAATTCTTCTCATTTAAACAACATTTTGGATTTAAGTCGTGATATATATAGTTAAGTTAAATTAAATCCTGTTCAAATTGAACTAAACTAATATGTATCAAGTGGGTTCCATACAGGGTAGTGGTAGTTTAGATAAAATAAAAAAATCAGTTTACTTTTTAAATTATGAGACCCATGAATGCTCTAATTCAAATTTGCCTTTCTAAATTAAACAAACATACCTGGCTTAAAGTGGAATAGAACAAAGGTCAATTTATGGCACTACATATATATACAGTGTTAGGAATATGTAATGTTTGATGCTGCAATTCTGCAAAGTGGAGCTACTTGATGTTTTATTTTATTATATGGGCAAATGAAACCATTGTTGTTTTCAATATGTAACCTAGTACCAACCGAATACCATGTATTATGTATATGCCCTGCAACCACATACATATATAATATATTGGCAACATTAGCAACACCACCACCACTTTGGCGACCAAGAACATATAGCATATTCTCTTTTATTTGTCGCCGTCCAATATGATATTTTTCAGTTGTACGGACACATTAAACAGTTATTTTTAACTGTATTATTCTCTCCCGCCCTCTGCCTTTTCCTATTAGCTTCCAGAAAGTAATAGAAAGAGAGAAAGAGAGATAGACAAAGAAAAGGCAACATCCATCATATATAGAAAATATCCATTACCATAGATCAATGCAAATATATTTTTTTTATATGTTTGGATAAATTATCCCCTAGCCCACTAAGAAGAATGGTAAAATATTTTATCACGGAACCAAGTATTTGATAGAGTAGTGTTCGATATATTAATCCCTTCCATATTATGCCATTAGGCTACTTATTCAAAAAAAATTATCAATATTTAGAGTATAGTATTATATTCAGAAATCAATAGATTTTAACTAATTCAGTTGGATTAGAAAAAAATTATAAAAGCATTCTTTTAACAACTAATATAATGCGACTATATATATCACAACGCTAATTAGAAACATCATTTGAATGATAATATAATTAATTTATAAAAAGATTTTTTTGAGTTTAATAAAAATTAAAATTATTATCTAATACCAATATTTTTTAGTTTAATTGATAAAAATTTTGAATTATCTTAAATAAAATTTCAAATTCAATTTTTATATAAAAAAAGAGTTCATGTTAAAAAGAATTTATTTTACTTATAAAATTTACCTAAGTGAGTTGAAATCATTCGAAACCTGACGTTTTAAAAAGGATCCAGAATGAAACGATTTCGATTAATTACACAAAAAAAAAAAACTCATCTAATAATTTTAAAATTTTACTTTTTTATACTAAATTAGTAGAAATGTTAATTGATTTTTTTTTTTTTCCCTCTTGTTGTTGGGGTTATAAATATCTAAAGAGAGTGGGAGGAAAGGGAAATTGGAGTGGAAGCAACGAAACGAAAACCCCGTGTGGGACCCAAAATAAGCCAATCAACCAACCACATGACTTGAACAAATTCTCTTGCTCTTACACAACACCCAACCCAAAGTCTTCTTTGAAATCTATTTCTTGTTTCTTGTTTCTAGTCCACTCACTTATAAACCCCTCACATCTCCTCTGTTTTCTTGCCTCTTCTCACAACACAACGCCTCTCCTCTCTGCTCCTTCCCCTGCTCTCCGCTAATCTTGGCTCTGTTTTTTTTTTTTTTTCCATCATATCTCTCAAATTCATCTTCGACAACTCAATTTACTCATTCTTGGATTTCTTTACCCTGCTCGCTCTCTCCATCTTTAAAGTATTGGTTAGGAAGAAACTTGAGATGGGTTGCTCAAGATTTGACGCTTATGGTATCCGATTCTGTTTTTACTTCAATCGGATTAGCTTTTAAATTCCACACCATATTCTCCAAATCTGTTTTTTTTTTTAAAGAATCTTTTGACTCAATTTGGATCTTTATATTGCTTCTTGTTTATTTTTCTATTGGTTTCTTGATACATTTGATTCCAATATCATCTTCAATCTTTTCTAGATTTGCTTGGTGACCCATCTCTTCAAATTCTCTTCTTAACTGAAAATTTTTTTGGTTAAAAGTTTTGTTTTATTTAGAGAGAGCGAGCAGGTGGTTCAAATTTAATGGCAGAACGTAAAAATAGTAGAGGAAAATCCAAGAAAGGTGCTGATATGAGTCAAGATTGGACATTTGAAAAGGGGAAAAGGGAAGCTAATCTTGAATTTCACGAGAGGCAGCAACAGCAGCAGCAACAATGGAAGCAAGTTTTTGGTGAAGCTTCCATAGCAGCTGATAGGCCTCTCAAGAGGATTTGTAGTCCTGAAAGAAAAGACCCAATTCAATTCTCTTCCTCTTTAGCTCATTATCAATCCACACCCGTCTCTGTTCCTTCCTCTGCCTCTACTCTGTCTTCAAATCCACCTACTTCTACTTCAGGTTCAAGACTCTTGTTTCCATTTGCTTTTGAAGGTTGTAATAATCAATTCCCTCACCAATTTAGAACAAACCCTTCTTTGCCTTATTACCGTCCACCACTTCAACTTGCACAAAATCAACAACAGCAGCAGCAGCAAATGATTTCTTTTGCACAAAACCAACAAGCTGGCATACCTTATAATTCTCCGTTTTTTGCTGGAGAATCAGCATTGACATACCAACAACAGCAACAGCTTTATCAGTATTGGAGTGATACATTAAACTTAAGTCCAAGAGGAAGAATGATGATGATGAACAGATTGGGACCAGATGGTAGGCCAATTTTTAGGCCACCAATTCAGCCTATAAACACAACAAAGCTTTATAGAGGAGTGAGGCAAAGGCATTGGGGAAAATGGGTAGCTGAGATTCGTCTCCCTCGCAATAGGACTCGCCTTTGGTTAGGCACATTTGACACAGCTGAAGATGCTGCTATGGCCTATGATCGCGAGGCCTTCAGGTTGAGAGGAGAGAATGCTAGGCTAAATTTCCCTGAACTTTTCCTCAACAAGGATAAGGATAAGCAACCTTGCACAACTCCAACTTCCACAGTTTCTTCTCCGCGGACTCGAGAAACTGCTCAAGAAAATCCAGACATGCAGGCTTCAGGTATGGAAACTATGCCGCCACCGCCACTACCACCGCCACAACAGCCTCAAGGAGACAATCCTGATGATGATTCAGGAATGGGCTCAAGTGGGGCTACAGTGAGTGATGAGGTTCAGGCTGTAGCAGAAGGTTCAAGTACAGGAGCTGAAGGCATGTCAGGGTCTCAGGAATTAGTTTGGGGAGACATGATGGCAGAAGCCTGGTTCAATTCAATACCGGCAGGATGGGGGCCAGGAAGTCCTGTATGGGACGATTTGGACACCAACAATAATTTGTTACTGCAATCACATGATCTTCCTTTTGGCAATCCAATTAATCAACAGCAGCAGCAGCAACAGGACAACATGGGTGGTTCAGCTTCTTCTTCTTCCTCTTCTTCTTTTCCCATGAAGCCTTTCTTCTGGAAGGATCAAGATTGATATAGGTGTTTTCTTTTTCTCTCAATCTCTCATTCTTTCACTGGTTGCAGATTTTTTCATAAAACCAACCTGTGATTTTAACCCTCCTAGCAGAATTTGATCTTCAACCACACCACCTCTTCTCACTGGTTGCAGATTTTTCACGAACAACCTGTGACTTCATTGAAGCTTTACTACTTTCTCCTATATCAGGAGCTCCAAAGCTTCAAAACCCATCTTTTTTCTTTGTTCATTTTAACTGTTTTCACTGAAAAAGCTTGAAACTTTATCATTTCAAGTTTCTTTTTTTCATCCTTTTAAAAGGCTACATATTTATCAAGCCTTGACACTCTATAAAGCTTCATGCTTCATCGGTCATGCATTTTTATTTTTCTAGTAAGTGTTATTTTTCTTGGCTGTTTATGTTATATTGGAGATGTAGTAGCAGCAGCAGTAGTAGTTATAAGAACATTTAGTGCAGGACCAGCATAGTAGTTGGAGACAGTTTTGTGATCTCCCTCTCAAATTGGCCAGTCACTTGTATCCATCACAAGCTTTGTTTTTGTGCTTGGAGGATATAAATTTGAATCAAAAAGTTTGTAACTTTCTTGTGTACATTGATGGAGTTTGTTATGATATTTAACCTTTGTAGTGTTATATGTTTGTCTCCCTTTTCATCAACAGTACAAGTATTTGATATGTCGAGCAAATATCCGCAGCACCATCATAGTTATGTTGGACATTTCAACCTTTCTTTTTTTCAGTTATCTATTGTTTCAGTTGTTTATTTTTGCCTGTAATTATGCAAGCCTGATAGTGATGGAATCATGCATTGTCTGGAGTGAATTTACACTTTAAATCAACTTAAATTTAAAGCTATGATAGCTTCTAATTTGGCTTGCAATGGAAATTTTCAGTGACTAAATAAATAAATGTTTAGAAATGATCAATTTTATAAGAGCCTTGATTCAAATTCTTTACTTGCAGCTTGCTTTAAGAACTGAAAATCTCATGCTTGTCAATCTGGTACAACATAGAAAATTAGGGAGTTTCAAAAACAGTGTATTAATGCCCCAAAAATAACATTATGTGAAAAATTTTATAATGTAGTTTTAAAAATTTATGAAGAATAAAAACAAAGTGAAAGCTTATTTTAAGTAGAAGTGCGCTCATACTCTTATAATTAATTAAGTAAAATACATATATTACCATTTGAATTTTAAAAAATGAACATAAAAAGAAAATAAAATTCAGAATATATCAACAAAGTGGGAGTTATGTTTTGCTTAAGTGACGTCTCAGTTTTAAGTTGATATATTTATAATTGTATTAAATTGGATATTGAATAATTTTTACGGTTCTTATAATTTTGTTTATATTGAACTAAATTAATTAAAGTTTATAAAATTCAGAATATATCAACAAAGTGGGAGTTATTTTTTGCTTAAATGACGTCTCAGTTTTAAGTTGATATATTTATAATTGTATTAAATTAGATATTAAATAATTTTTACCATTCTTATAATTTTGTTTATATTTATCTAAAATAATTAAAGTTTAATGAGTAACAATCATTTAGATAAAATAAAACTCAAAATATTTTTTACATTGATGGATTGGAGAGCTCAATTTATATCCAATCAATTATTCTGAAATTAAGAAGCAGGGCTACAAAATAATTAAAGCAATAAAAAATGAAAAAGGATATACCAAGAAAATCATGAGTGGATCCCTAGAATTTACAAAAAAACATAATGGGATTAAAAGCAGAATGACTACAATAAGCATATTCTGCACAATATGATACCATTACAATTTACAAGTAGCATTATTCACATATTCACTCTAAAAAGTATCTCCAAATTTAGGAATGTGATAAAGAGTTAGAATCCCTTTTTTCTTTGCACAAATATATCTCACCTGAGAATCTCTTGTCCTATCCAACCGACTCCGAAATTTTTATATTAAAAATTTTTATTTTTTTTAAATATATTACACTAATTAAATAATCATCAATTCAATTCAATTCAGTGTGTCTTATTATTTTTGAATCTCGAAATTACTAAAGGAGCAACAAGACTATAAATATTTCAATTTCTTAATCCAGCAACTAATTCACCTAATAATTATGGAATTAATCTCTTTTTTATTTTTTATTTTTTGTGGGTGATGATATTATTCAGTAGATGATAATGAAAAGTGGAGGTGGTGAGGGGCCAGCATCAGCCGTCCTATGATATCATGCAACACATATATATCTTATTTGCGACGGCACGATAACGATGGTGATATTGGAGAATATGATAAAATTAATTATAACTAGTCAATTGAGAAGTTTTAATATTAAATCATTAATTAGTTACAACAAAATGATGAGATTATCATAATAACAATAAAGTAATGAAAATATCTCTAAAGATAAAACAATGTAGCCAGCCACAGGCAAATAAATATTAATTAAGGTGGTGTTCATTTCTTAATTATAAACCAAATCTTTTGTATGTTTCTATGTTAGGGTGTGGCTGCTGTATATATATATATATCATTTCCTTTGTATCAAAATATACAATTAATAATGACTTATCTTCTCTTCTCTTATCTTCTTTTTTCTTGTTTGTGCATGAAATGGAAGCTTTTCTCCACTTATTATATTCATCAACAAGTAAAGACAATTATGGTTTTGGTATAGGTTAATATTTGTTTGCTATTTTGCTTCTTTTGGATTTCAATTTCATCACCTTCCAAAAATGTTGGGGAAATTAAAAAAAAATTAGAATTTCAACAATTGTTTTTGGAGAAAATAAAATTATGGGAAAATGATCATATATATTAACAACTTAAATGAAGAAATAGAAATTGTTGAGCTAATTGTCAACATCTCATTTTAAATGTTCTTTTTTTTCTTTTTTTTATTTGAAAAAGAAAAAAATAGAAAGACCTTACAACTTATTTGATTTATAGACATAATACATCCGCATCCACCTATATTTGTATAAATTTATCACTATATCTCTTATACTTTTAATTTTGTTAAATTAACACCTCAATTTAGTTATAATATATTATACAAATATATGTATTTGTATGAATTTATCATTTTGCCCTTATGTATGCTGACATGTTATCTTACGTTTTTTTGCCAACAATGCAAACAAATGTTTATATAATAGATTATAGACAAGTTGAGATGTTAATTTAGTAAAACTAAAAATACAGGAGGCAAAGTGACAAAATTATGCAAGTATAGGTTGCGGATATAATATATTTTAATTTATATTTTTTATTTAAAAGCTATTTTTATTATAAATATTTATTTATATTTGAAAAATAAGTTAGTTGAATTTGAAAATTCACTCATAAAAATTAAAAAAAAAATAAAGAATTTAATTAGATTCGTTAGATGGTATCGATGAAATCCGTATTATACCATCATGTAATAAAATATATTTTAAATTTTGTTAAACTCATTTGTTTTATGTGGGAAATTTCCTTTAGGTGTTTTTGTGTTGTCTTTGGTTTAAAAATATTTGATTAAAAAAAAGTAAGGGAAGGTTTTTGTTTTGGTTCTTACTGTGATTTTACATGATATAAAATGATAGTCCATGATTTTTTATGAATACTTTGTTCTATCCTTGACTTTTATATGTGTTTTATATAATTAAAAAAAATGATAGTGCCATGTTGGACAAGGATTTGTTTTATCAAAATGATAAAAGAAGTCCAAACATTTTTTTTCTTTAAATCTTTGATAATCCAAGCATGCCATCATTTTGCTTGACATTTTCAATGTTTTTTTCTTCCTTTTCTTTCAAAAAAAGGAAACATATCTTTTTGAAGGCGTATTACTTAACATTTTGAATTTTGAAGCCAAATCATAGCCAAGACATTTTCATTTATTGTAAAAATTTATAGCTCTACATAAATGATATTTTTATCAGTATAATTATTTGCAGTATTCATTAATCATATCGAACTGGATGAATTTTGTAAAAGTAAAACTCTCTCAATATATATGTCTACTTCGATGGAACCAAATAGACCTTGTAAGAGGTAAAATTTTTTCAACATTGATATTTAAAAACATAATACTGGAATTGGAGACTTTATTTTAAAAAAATTGAACTTCTTATCATTGAAATCAACGGAAAATAATATTTCTTTTATCAAAAAAAAAAAAAAACAATTTCCCAATAAAAAATTCAATTTGGTATTAGTTTTGCATGAAGAAATTATGCACATGTGTGTATTGTTTCCTTAATAAAATGTGAACAAGATAAGCATTTCAAGAACCCAACAAAGCCCAAACCCAAATAGGCATGTAGAAGGATCTTGATGGCAATACAATCTACAAACCAAATTGCATGCGGAGGTGCAGCTGTATATGATAAAGAATCTGAAGCTCAAGATGTGATTGGCTAACAAAAATCCACGTGGCATATCCTGTCAGCATCTAACATAACCTCTCTTATCAATTTTGTCCAAACTGAAACAAATCCTTCAGTTTCTTGCTCCAAAAAAATGTCTTCTTTACAATAAAAACTAAAATTAAACTTCAAGAAAAACTCAGCTCAGCTCAGCTAAATTTGCCTCATAATGGCTCTCAAAGCACCCTCTATACTTCCTTCTTCTGCCTCCATCTGCAAAGAGGTGAGTGACTGTTTTTATCTGATCAGCAAAGCTTCTGTTTTCTTGAATACTTGTTTTTCTGATTCAATTCAACTGTGTGTTGTTGTTGTTCGCAGGGCAAGTCCAATCCTTCTTTGAAGGAGGCAGGTTTTTTTGGAGTTTCAGTTTCACTTCCAAACCACCTCAAGACTGACTGCAAGTATTCTCTAGTAAGGAGTCAGGTGAGTGTCCTGTGTATTCAGTCACTCTTCCATATTACTGATACAGAACTGTTTAAGATAGTTAAGTACAGGTATAAGGGTATCAAAGAATCAGAGAAAGAATGCATTTTTGTTCCTTGAATTCCAGAGGGTGTTTAAGCATTAACAGATTTGTTAAATCTTATAGGAAAGACGCCGGCTTTATCATTTGTCATGAACGATTTATAACAATTCGACTCATTTTTAATACCAATTCAAGAAGATAATAAAGAGGTCATTGTTTCCATTCTTTATAAGAAATAGAATGAAATGCCGCATTTCAAAAAGTGTTGAACTAACCAAAAAAAACAAAGCTTATTGGCAAAATCCTCAATCAAGGTAAGGTGGTGCTCTACAAGCATGCATAGAACCTACATTGTGTTTGCATTTAATTGGTGTTACCTGCTTGCAGGAACTCCGGAGAAGAGCAACCACCAGAGCACAGACAGCTACCACAACTCCAGCGATTGACGAGGCAGCACCAGAAGCAAAGAAAACATTGAGAAAGGGTAATGTGATAATCACAGGAGCCTCCTCTGGTCTGGGACTGGCCACAGCCAAGGCTTTAGGAGAGACGGGGAAATGGCATGTAATTATGGCTTGTAGGAACTTCCTCAAGGCTGAGAGGGCAGCTCAATCAGTTGGCATTCCTAAAGAGAACTACACTGTTATGCATCTTGACTTAGCCTCCCTGGACAGTGTCCGACAGTTTGTAAATAACTTTCGTAGATCAGGCATGCCACTTGATGTGCTGGTGTGCAATGCTGCCGTCTACTTACCCACTGCCAAGGAGCCTACTTTCACTGCTGAAGGGTTTGAGCTCAGTGTTGGGACTAACCATCTTGGTCACTTCCTACTTGCTCGGCTGCTGCTTGATGATTTGAAGCAATCAGACTACCCGTCCAGGCGTCTCATCATTGTTGGCTCCATAACAGGTTAGACTTGGCTCTCCAAACTCCTAGCAATGGAATGCTTTAAAGGAGGAAATATTTCTGGGAAAATGGGAGCAGAAGAACCATCCAGACTTCAGAGAAAAAGCACAGAATCATATTTGCACCACTAAGAAATAGAAAGCATCAGCTGCATTCGTAGCACAAGCAAAGATTAGCTCATACTTACTGAGAACATTGAAGGGCTAGTCTTGGTGATTCTAAAGAACATAAGAAAGAATTCAGTACTCTGATTGTATTGTTTCATATGTATCATTGCAGGAAACACCAACACATTGGCTGGGAATGTGCCCCCAAAGGCCAACCTTGGAGATCTGAGAGGTCTTGTTGGTGGCTTGAATGGGCTGAACAGTTCGCCAATGATCGATGGGAAAGACTTTGATGGTGCCAAAGCCTACAAAGACAGCAAAGTATGCAATATGCTTACAATGCAAGAATTCCACAGGCGGTACCATGAGGAGACAGGAATTGTCTTTGCTTCTCTCTACCCTGGTTGCATTGCAGAGACAGGCTTGTTCAGAGAGCACATTCCTTTGTTCAGGCTTCTATTCCCACCATTCCAAAAGTACATCACCAAAGGATATGTTTCAGAAGAAGTAGCTGGGAAAAGACTAGCACAGGTCTGTTAATCAAAACCATATAAACTAGCATGTATGGAACAACTACATGACTCAGCCATGGCTTTTGTTGTGTCTATGCAGGCCTGCATAATTTTGCATCCAGACAGACTAAACCATAATTTCTTTTTTCCTCAGGTTGTGATTGATCCAACCCTCGGAAAATCAGGTGTTTACTGGAGCTGGAATCAGTACTCATCTTCATTTGAAAACCAGCTATCCAAAGAAGCCAGTAACTCAGAGAAGGCTAAAAAGCTATGGGAGATAAGTGAGAAGCTAGTAGGGTTAGCATAACTAAGCATGAGAAGAGAATTAGACACCGCATAATTCACTGATAGGTACCATGAACATCTGGTCCAAGCGAGTTTGTCAGTTTCCTGTTCTTGTAAATGCAGATATTATTTTGAATGAGACAGTAAACACATCGATATCTGCACTAAACTGATGCACATATAAAAATTTGCACTTCCATTTGTTTGCAAATACAATGTTTCCTGGTATTGGTATCCTAATAAGTTGCTCAACCCGTTTTTAAGGAAACATTAGATAGGTGATGATGCAATGTAGAAATCAGTTCACTAATGTACAAACAGTAAGTTTCACAGAGTTCAAATGCAAATTCCTAGGTGCTCAATCTAAGAAGTACCATACTATGGTTATTAATGATCCCAAATTCCATAAAAACAGCAGACCACACTCAACAGCAGTACTTCTACTTCCTAGCATAAATGAACACATAACACAGCAACAGCACTTCATAAATTTCCCAAATAAGGTTCGGCTACACCATTGTATTTCAAAAAGTAATTGAATATTCGCACAAACATATATGCAAAGATTGATACTCAAAACTAAAACCAACATCCAAATCCAGGACACAAGCCAACATCCAGTAGAACGTAGTTGAATGTCTTATGAAGAGGGATTGAGAAAAATTAATGCATTAAACAAAATCAGTTCTAGCACAAAAACCAAATAGTCTGATCATTGCAATTCTAAAGGTCAATGCAGGCAATACCACATCCATTTCAGCCTCCAAAATAACTCAACAAATGGATAAAAAGTTATAAGAAAGAAAGCTCATAATAAAGTATGTGTGGCAACAAAAATCTATGATGACATTAAGAGTGCTACAGCATAAATCATCTACACAGCAACTGAGACAAGAACAAACTCTTTGAACTACAACCTTACAAGTAACTAGTGTTTGTTATTTTCAGCTGCATTCTCTTCCTTGCCAAGTACAATGACCACTTTCTTCAGAATAGCTTCAGTTTGCTGGTGAGCATTCTCCACAGCTTTTGAAACTGCTTGCCATTTTTCACCATGCTTTGGCTCAGCAGCAACGCACCTCTTCAAAACATCCTTCTGGTTTTCCTCGGTCCCATGCTGAAGTTCAAATTTGTAATATAAGGCCCAGAAATCACCAATATCAGGAGCAAGTGTAACTGCTCTGTTCAGCCACGTTCGAGCTTTATCAACCTTCCTATCATGCCAGAATAACTTGGCCACAGCAGCAATTACATGAGGATCGTGGTCACATTTCTTAAGGGCATCCATACTCTTGCTTCTGCGTTGAGGACGGGGAACCATCTCAATTGATGCTGCCCACAATATGCCACTATTTGGACACTCCTGCAATGCCTTTGCCATCAATATATCAGCTTCCTTCTTATTACCATGCCTTGATTCAGCACGGATAGCAGCAAGCCAGAGTTCAGGGTTTTGAGGATTCTTCTTCCTTGCCATGGTGAGTACAGCACGAGCTTTACTCAGCCCATTCATTTTCTCTTCAAGATTGGCAAGAGAGAGCCAGAGAGGTATGCAAGTTGGGCAGTGCTTCAAGCCTAACTCATAAACTTCCTTCGCCTTCTCCAGGTGATCAAGACGTTCCTCAAGCTGCCCAAACATCAACCACAACTTGAAGAATGAAGGGAAACGTTTCAGCCCTTCATTCAGCAATCTCCTCTCTTCCTCAATATTACCCAATTCTCTTTCAACAATGGCAGATTTCATCCATACTCTTTCTGTACCACCCCTTTCTCTTGCCTTAGCAAGCAACATTCTAGCTCTTTCAGGCTCATGATTCTCAAATTCAAGCTTAAAAGCTGCAAGCCAAATCTCCTCAGAGTTTGGTATAGCTGCATAAGCTTCTTGAAGAATAGCCCTTGCAGCAGGCACATCACCAGCAAGCCACTTCTCTTTAGCACCCATTAGCCACAAAACCTCAGCTTGAGGCCTATATGTAACTGCTTTGCGCAACAAAGCATCCAGAGACTCCCTAGTCCCATGACTCTTCTCAAGCTGTGCTGCTTTAAGCCAAATACTCTTCTTAGTCAAAAACACAGTTAGTGCATGAGCGTAAATAGCTCTAGCAGTCTCAATAGAACCCCTCTTCTTACACTCCTCTGCATCTGCCACCCATGTTCTCTTCCTATCTTCTTCCTCCACTCCAATCCCAATTGTATTCTTAATAATCGCTTGACAAGTCACCACAGAACCTGCCCTCTCCGCTGCTTCAGCCTCCTTCATCCATGCCTCTCTATCAATCATCAATCCTTCTCTCTGCAAAACCCTGATACCTCTCTCAATAATCTTTCCAACAGTTGCCGTATTTCCATTTGCCTCCTCCAACTTGGCACCAGTTATCCATATAGCTGGCTCTTTAGACAACTTCATCCTGGCATTGTTCAACACCTTCTTTGCATTATCATATGTCTCCAATCTTGCCAACGCCAACCATAATTCAACATGTAGAGGACAGCATTCTACTGCTCTATAAAGTAATACTCTTGCATCTTCCTCATTAGCCAACTCCACAACAGCTTTCCACAACCTAACTGAATCAGGTATATGCTCCAAACCCTTTCTCAAAACCCTACTTTTATTCACATCATCATGCTCCAGTTTAGCAGCCTGTAACCACAACTTGACAGAATTAGGTATGCACTTCACTCCCTTAGCTATAACTGCTTTGGCTTCATCAGGACTAGCAAGCCTACATGCTTCTATCCAAACATCCTCATTTTTAGGACACTCCTCGCACCCCCTCTGTATCAATTGCCTAGCTGCCTGAATCTTCCCAGCCACCTCTTCCAACCTTGCAGCAGCAATCCACCCGGGCGGGTGTTTTGGATTAGTCTGAGTGACACTTTTCAACAATAACCTTGCCTTCTTAATATCTGAAATCTCAGCATCACTAGTAATCTTCATGCTCTTCAAATCAGTCAAATAACCTTTAGGATCAACCACAGTCAAACCCGAAACCGAATCCGATAACCTATCCAACTTCAAAGACAACACAGTCCCCCTTCCTTCACCAACAGCAGTAAGGTCAGTAACAGGAGTCTGAGACCAAGGTGTCTCTGTCCCACCAGCACCTCTACTCTTGGGATCCAAAGCAGTGACATGTTCCTTCTCTTGCCTAGCTTTTTCAAGAAGTGTATCTGGTACAGGAACAAAGCTCTCAAATCTTTTCTTCTTATTTCTCAAAGAATAATCACCAATATCAGGAATACTATCCCACTCTTCAACAGATAAAGTATGCAACTTTCTCTTCAAATCAGCAAACTGCTCTGTAATTTTCGGATTCGAAGCTCTATACTTTTCAATCTCCTCCTTCAATCTAGCCTCTCTTCTATCCTTTCTCCTTGAATCCATTCTCTTATCAATTGCTTCCCAAACAGCATCAGCTTCTTTATCATCCTCATCATACTCAGCAGAAGCAAATAAACCCACATCATTCCCTTCAAATTCATCAAACTTCTGATTCTCATCATAACCCTTATCATCCCCATCCTCCTCATCCTCCTCATCACCACCACCACCTTTCCCTCTTCCACGACCCAAACCCGCCGCTGCACCACCAGCTGCTCCACCAATAGTAGTAGCAGACCGATCAGGAAGGTCAGGAGCAGCCCTAGCCGGACCAATATCAGACCGGGTAGTAAACCCAGTGGCTCCACGACCCAAACCCGCAACATAATTGGGAGGGGGCTTAGAATTGAGGAAATCAAGGCGGGGCTTTGGCGGAGCCGGTGCCTGCATACCGCCATAAACTGGCACATAAAGGGTCAAAGTAGAGTAATTACTGATACCCAGATGGGAGAGTGGGCAAGAATCAAAATTTTTTGAAGATTTAGAGGTGAAATCATAATTGAAAGATGGGTTCAGAAAGTGTTGGCGAGAAATGGGGACTTGGGTTCGGGATTGAATGTGGTGTTTGAGGGTAGAGAGTGTGGTGGTGTTAGGGTTAACATTGAGAGAAATGGTTTCGTTATTTGGTGATTTTATGAAAACCATTATCGTTGAATTTGGGTGAGAAGTCGAAATAGTAGTTTTTACGGGACTTTTGTAAGGTGGCAAATTGAAATAGAACAGACAGTGGCGGTGGCGCTGTGGCGGCGGTGGATATTTACCGGATGCAGTTGGTTGATGGGTTTTTGTGACATGGGCTGGATCCTATGTTGATTTCCTGGGCTGGGTTAGATTCTATGTAGACATAGTTCATATACATAGGGCTGTCGGTGCATTGAATGTGGTACCTAATTTAACAATTTATCTAAACCTAATTTAAAGTAATTATATAGGTTTGTAGTAATTATTATTTAAGCGAATTGATTTTGCTCATAGTAAATTATTATTTTTCAATATATGACCAAATAATATAATAAAACCTAATCAAAATAGTTTGATTGATATATTAGTTTATAAAAATTTTAAAAATAATAGAAAACAATTATTTTTATCATATATAATTCATGCTTGGGACCTGCATTAAAACAAAATTGATAAAGGTCAAAAAATGGAGCGGTGCTATCCACGTATTTTGGAAGGTTAAATAAATGTCGGCCGAAAATGGTGGGCTTCATACTCGTTATTGCACCAAATCTTCATGCAATTGGAGTGGCAATAACCGCGGCAACAATTGAGCTTGCCTTGTTTGAAACAAGTAGCCTACCTTTAAAAAAAAATAAATAAATACAAGACTATACTAATTTCAGCCAAGTGTACTTAATTTTTAATTTAAAATGAATACATATCAACCCCATTATGGTAATTAACAATTAAATTCATTATCTTTTGTTTCTATAGACGTAAAAATTTTACCATTTAGCTGTTTAGTCTTCTTTTTTTTTTAAAAAAAAAACAAATATTTCACTCAGGATAAATAATCAAAACATCACTCCATTTAAATGTTACTATATAGCTAAAAAAGATAAAACTGTAAATTTAAAAAATTATTTTATATGGACATGTGACATAACTAATAGCAAGGTATCTTTCATTATTTTATTATGAAAAACACATACATTTCACCTAAATCACAGGCTTAATACTTTTGTTCATAATAACTCTTTTCAAAATGGGTTAATTAGTTTGTGAAATATGGAGGGAAAAGGAATGAAATGCCAAAGTTTTAACTTTGGTTAACAAAATCTCATATCTTTGATCTTTACCATTATTGTTACTCAAAAAAACAAAAAGAATTGATAAAACTTTTTTTTTTTTTTT